>CM062288.1:280334871-280605628 GCA_031216915.1 Pictodentalium vernedei
CAGGTATTGTTTTCATAAAAAGGTGTTAATAACTTAGACAATAAAGATTTGAAGTATAGTCTGTACTATGTTTCTTTGCATATTTTGCGCTTTTTAGTGAAACACCAATTAATATACATATTTATTTATAAATATCGTCCCTTCAGTGCAACAAGGCGCCATCTGCAATGCTAAGGCATTGCAGATAGCGCCTTGTTATACTCAAGGGACGATATATTGTGGAATTTAAAATTTTAAACTTTTTTTCATATCGCAATTAAGAATTAAACATTGCATTCCATTTTTGACCGACGGAGTAAGATTTTGCACTGCTGAAATTTAAATTTTAGCCCTAATGTTAACAGATCTTTGTAATGATTGTTTGCTTATAAGTTGATGACTGATAAGTAAGTTATCACATTTGTGATTGCCACCTCATTACCAGTTCTCGCCGATTCCAAGTAAACACTTCTAACAAACAGAAGAAAGACCACTGTAAATATCTGTCACCAATACTAATACAGACTATAGCAGAGGTGTGAAAATTTCTATCTCCAGCCTGCAGGTAAAGTGAGAATACACCAAATGGACTATCAAGTATTAAAGAACTGGACTGGGATGAAAATTACCGACAAAACCCTTGACGAGGTGCGGCCCCAATCCCCACTCTGGCATAAATCTGTATCCATGCCATGTTACAGAAAAACGCCGCTGCAATTTCACATACTAACAGAGAGTATCAGAATACTTGCCGGTGCATCCGTACATCTGGTAATAGCGGGTACCAATTAATGGAGACATCGCTTCAGCATCTATATCATCTCCCACAGCATGGTACATTCTACAATAACTTTCTTTTGCGGTGTACAAAAATGATAAACATAGTCTGTCGGTGAGGCACGCCGTAGAACACCCCAGCTTTGATACGTTCTTGATACTGTAGAGATGAGTAATGTTCCATACTTTGTCATCGTGTCTTTGAAAATGTATCCCTTTGCATTCGTTGAAGGTTTCATCTGCTATGGAATGGCAGAATTGAGAGTAGGTCAACAGAAAGAACCAAACTGATTTGAGATTCATCTTTGGTAGAAATTATATCGTAGTGTTCACGAACAGGTGGGCTAATTTTCAGATTTACTATTTAAACATTATATGGTATTCTCTCTCTGATAAAATGGCAGCCCTGAAAATTATTATGACAAAATGCAGTAAAGAAATGTGATGGTGAATTTTCAGTAACATTCTGAACCACCTCCTTGGTTTAGGCAGAAGGGCGGGAATACAATTTATTATATGACTATGTAATTTAACTGCTAAATATCTCACCACTGTTCGTGGATCTTTCCTGGTTCCCGAAAAATCCAGAGTGTGGAATCCGATTCCGTATCACAATAGTATGACGGACTATTTACGGCAGTTGTAAACAACAATTCTCCGCTTCGCGAAATTCAATTAAATTAGGTGAGCAAACAGGATAAACATTCAGTCCGTGGTATGTTTGAAAATGCCTCACTGAACAGTTGCCAAATTTCGATAAACAATTACTACGGACGTCCTAGTCCACCGAAGAGGCGCAGAATTTGTGTGATAGGCAGCGATTCTGACTGAAAATCAAGAATTCAAACACGGATTCAAATAGAAAGTTGACTGTTCACTTTGTTACGTAATCATGCACATCGGGGGCTTCCCAGGAAGTCTTCAACTGTTACAAAAATAAGTGTAAACAAAAATAGTTCTTTTTTACTTCAATCCAATTTACCAAAAATGGTTGGGGGAATTATTAATGCTAGCGTTGACATGCGATGTTGAACTATAAATCATATAATAAAACTTTTATCGCTACAGTGAAGTGATCTGGGTCGTCGCATCACGTCTCGTTGGGGAGGTGAGATCTGACCTCCTCAACTCGGCGTGATACCACGACCCAGATCACATCACTGTAGTGATAATATGTATTTATCATATGACTCGTCCGTTTTGTTCACTTTAAAACATTTGATATTTTGTTTTCATGTGTAACATCATCTGTAATATGATCCTGTTTTTCTTTAAACGACGTGAGCTGAAGCTCCATCAGCAGTCATAATGTGGTTGCCGGTAACGGCTAATTCTGTATATGACATACTACGACAATAGTCAATACTATCATTTCGTATCAAAACATATCTATGTATTATCTTTATGTTTATTGTTATTGTTATGTATATCATGCAATCTGCCTGTCCTTTGTGTTTTTGCTGAATAAACTTATCTTATCTTATTAATCAGTGATAAATAAAGCCTTCCGTCAATTTCATTGGTCAATTTCAAAACAAGACAATTTGATTGGCTAAAAGTAGTATGTAATGTGGTTTTGAGTCCTCATTTGGGGGACCTCGGTGGGGGACCTCGGAAGTGACGTCATGTCACGTGACCCAGTGGCGCCATGTTGTGTTGTCATGGTAACCCGCGTGAGCGGCCATCTTGTGACGTCATCTCCATAGTGATGCGTGGTGTGAGTGCGCATGCACAGCGCGTGTTGTTAGGGTGATACGTGTTTCCGTCGTCCATTTTGTATACTAGAGGCCGCCATCTTGGTTTCTATGGTAGCACGTGATTGCCATGTTACCCAATTTTTCTGCAATGGGACGGGGTATCTTCGGAGGGTATGTCCGATTGTAGAAGAGTAAATCTAATTACCACAAACAACCCGACAATCCTTCCAAATCACCAAAATCCACCCCAACTTTTACTATTTCAAATTCTTTCAGAATTCTCTGCTTCTATCTATATATGTAATAGTTTTCCTCTACCTAGGCATGTTCCTTTGTTCCGGAGTATACTCCAGTAGCATAGAAGAGCCTATTAGTTGGAACAGTTTACCTTATTATTACTATATTTAGCAATTTCTGGTCTATTCTTGTTAGTTCTGACCCTATTCCAAGTACTCTTGTTGTTTCATTTATCTAGATCCTATTTATAGATCATAACTAACCAATCAGATTGCTTGATTTCCCATAACCTGTATGCAGAGTTATCTCCCTTCTGTATAATGAAAGACTATATCCAATGGCCATATCCCGAGTCACGAACACGAGCAATGGCGGGAACGTGACGGGTGTTGTTTCGACTCTCACAGTAAAAACTCATTTTTAAGTTAAACTACATTAATGGAAGTATCGTTCTTATAGCCAGGTTGGCAGTAAGAGAATGCCGAGTATTTTCAGCATATTGTTGGGATTTGTTGGAGTCCATTCTCGGGAGTTATGATCAACATTCGTGTACTTCTTTTTTGATTCACATATTTTCGTGATAGGATTAACACTGGGACACAAAAATTCAACAATTTGCGTCAGTTATTCACCACCACTGCTGACTTTCCACACCTGAGATGTGTTCACCAGACGTGTTCACCAGAAGCTGATTAGTGTTTACCATTGTTGTTTATGTTGTCGTCGCAAATGATATGTCAGTCACCTTGCAGTGCAGAGTTGGTATTTTACATCGTGTTGATGTTTGGTGCTTGGTGGTTTAAATTTTGTGTCTTCAAAATCTTGTTCTGTACAACACAACAAGTATGATTCGAAGGACTCCTGAAAAAAAAGTGTCGTGGTCGCAGAGTCATTCACAACCACAGAGGGAATCAAATAAAAGGGGCAGTGATAAAATTTCACCTCTTTTGTCTAAGACAGCTAAAAAGAAAATTTCAAATCTAGGTGATATTTCAGACTTGCGGGACTCAGATGATATGCAGGCCAAGGCATCTACGGGCGGCATAGTAGATTTATCTGATGTTGTGTTTAGGACATTAACGCAGGAACCGTTCCTTGAAAAGGTGAGGCCACATCTGGTCAGTTTTGACGACGAGCGACTTGATCGTTATTTCGAAAAATTCCAGAAAGAATTGCAGCATCAATTTTCTGAGCAAGCCAATACTGTAATCCCCAGGGCCATAGAGACAGCATTGGAATCATTCATGGAACTTCATATTGCGCCATTAAAATCGGAGATTGACGAACTCAGAACTGAGAACGAAGATCTGAAGGAGCAGATATCTTTTCTCACCGAGAAAAATGAGGCGATAAAAAACGACGTGGATACTAGATTGGACGAGTATGAACAATATAGCCGCAGAGACTGTCTGGTATTTCGAAATATGCCAGTTGACACTGATCAAATTAAGGAAATAAATAAAAAGACAGACCACATGTGTATGAACATTTGTAATGACAAATTGGGTGTTTCGGTGAAAGAGACAGATATCAGCAGATCACATGTCATTGGAAAAGTTATGACCCGCGATACCTCTGCATCTGCCTCTGCATCTGCCTCAACCTCAAAAACAGTCTCTAGGACGTGCAACATAATATGCAGGTTTACTTCTTATAGAATTCGCCACAGTATCTATTCAAAGAAAAAGGAGCTCAAAGGACAGAACAATGTTTTCATTACGGAATCTCTCACCTCTCGGAGATCAGCCCTTGTGAGTGGACTTTCTAAATTGCGGAGAAATAAACAATTGCATGCTTACTGGACAAGTGACGGTCGGATCTTTGCAGTGAAAAATGAGAACGACAAGCCAATCACCATAAACTGTGAACAGGACTTACAAAAAATTCTTCCAGTGTCACGGATGTAATGTTCCCATAATGTTCAATTGAATACCACCAGCCGAGAAATAATTGTAAGTAACTCTAACTGTGAACCAGACTGTGAACCAGACTGTGAACTAAACTGAACCCAATACGTGAACTAAACTGAACCCAATACATGAACCAAGTAATTGCGAACATGCTCATTCATTTGAGTGAGTGGACTATTGGCTTTGTGACAGATAGCTAACCCATTAACCCAAATTGTTCGACACAATATGACCTTGAGTGTTGAAAGTATCATATAACCACCAACAAATAAATAAATAACTCTACATTCAAAGCTCCTTCCTTCTTCCTACCCTTCTCATTCATGCACTCATTCGTCCACTCATTCGCCCATTCATTCACTCGAATGGGTGGTTGAGTGAGTGGACGGATGAGTGTCTGACTGATAGTTAACTCATTACACCATTCATTTGAGTGAGTGGACTGATGGCTTTGTGACTAATCCAAATTGTTCGACACGATATGACCTTGAGTGTTGACAGTATCATTAAGCATCAACAAGTAAATAAATAACTCTAGATTTAAAAGCTCTTTCAAAGTAATTGAGAGAAAACTGATTAGTTCGTCCGTTCCTTGACTGTGAACTAAACTGAACCCTCACATGGACCAAGTGAGATCATATTATGCCCCCCCCCCTTTCCTCTCCTTCATTCACCCACTCACGCATTCACTCGTCCACCAATTTGCTCATTCATTCACTACTCGAATGAAATAAGTAACGGAGGACATACTCCCTCCCCCTCGTTCATTCATCCATTCGTTCACTCATTTGCTCATTCATTCACTCGAATGGATGGTTGAGTGAGTGGACGGATGAGTGTATGACTGATAGTGAACTCATGGTTCCAAACCGATCGACACGATATAACCCGGACTGTTGAAAGTGTCGCTAAGCCCCAACAAATAAACAAATAACTGTAGATCCAAAAGCTCCTTCCTTCTCCCTACCCCTCTCATTCATGCACCCATTCGTCCACTCATTTGCTCATTCATTCACTCGAATGGGTGGTTGAGTGAGTGGACGGATGAGTGTCTGACTGATAGCTAACTCATTACTCCATTCATTTGAGTGAGTGGATTGATGGCTTTGTGACTGATAGCTAATCCATTAATTCAAATTGTTTGACACTATATGACCTTGAGTGTTGAAAGTATCATTAAGCACCAACAAATAAATAACTCAAGACTCAAAAGCTCTTTAGTTTAAACAATATTTTATTTCCGGTAAGCAAAAATATACAAGTACAAGTATTTCAAAGTAATTGAGAGCAAACTGATTAGTTCGTTCGTTCTTTGACTGTGAACTAAAATGAACCCTCATATGAACCAAGTAATCGAGATCATGCTCCTCCCCCTTCCTTTCCTTTCCTCGATTCACCCACTCACTCATTCGCTCGTCCATTAACTCTCTCATTCATTCACTACTCGAATGAAATAAGTAACGGAGAACATGCTCCCCCCCCCCCTCTCATTCATTCCTCCATTCATTCACCAGTCCACTCATTTGCTCATTCATTCACTCGAATGGATGGTTGAGTGAGTGGATGGATGAGTGTGAGTGTGTGACTGAGAGTGAGCTCATTGCTCCAAATTGTTCGACATGAAATGACCTGGAATGTTGAAAGTGAGTTAAGATCCAACAAATAAAAAAATAAATCTAAACACAAAAGCTCCTTCCATCCTCCTATCCCTCTCATTCATTCACTCACTCGTCCACTCATTTGCTCATTCATTCACTCGAAGGGGTGGTTAAGTGAGTGGACGGATGAGTGTCTGATTGATCGTTATTTCATTATTTCAAAAAAGATCGACACGATATAACCCGGACTGTGGAAAGTGTCGCTAAGCCACAACAAATAAATAAATAACTCAAGATCAAAAAGCTCCTATCCTTTTCCTACCCTTCTCATTCCTGCACTCATTCGTCCACTCATTTGCACATTCATTCACTAGAATGGGTGGTTGAGTGAGTGGACGGATGGATGTCTGATAGTTGACTCAATACTCCAAAATGTTCGACAAGATATGACCCGGACCGTTGAAAGTGTCGCTAAGTCACAACAAATAAATAAATAACTAAAAATCCTAAAGCACCTAAGTAATTGAGAAGAAGCTAATTAGTTCGTCCCTTTTTTCCTTCCTTCCTTTCTTCATTCAGTCAGTCATTCAATCATCTGAAAGAATTACTGGATGGGTGAGCGATGGAGTGTGTGACTGACAGTTAACTCATTAGATCAGATAGCTCAACAAAAAATAAATAACTCTAGATCCAAAAGCTCTTTCAAAGTAACTGAGAACAAGTTCGTCAGTTCGTCCCTTTCTTCTTTCCTTGCTTCCCTTATTCAGTCATCTATTCATCTGAATGAATGATTGGAGGGGTGAGCGATGGAGTGTGTGATTGAAAGCTAACTCATTTGTCCAGATTGCTCGTCACGAGATGATCTTGGCTGTTTAAAGTGTAGTTAAGCCCCAGTGAATCAATAATTCTAGATACAAGCTTTCTCAAAGCAATTGGGAACGAGGTTCATTCGTTTGTCCCTTCCTGTCGTTCCTCCATCCTTTCCGCTACTAGTTCATTCGTTCACTTATTCGTTAGTCCGTTCGTTCGTTCACTAGCTCACTCACTCATTCATTCGTTTATTTGAATGGATGGAGTTGGATGAGTGAACGGATGCGTGTGTGACTGAACGCTAACTCACTTGTCCAATTTCTTCACCACGAGAGGTCCCTGGCTGTTGAAGGTGTAGTTAACTCCCAATAAATAAACAAATAAATAGATCCACATTCAAAAACTCCTTGCCATATATCCAAACTCCGAAATTGATAGTATAATACTTAATCATCAAGATTAAGAGTTAATAACTCTTCTAGATGTTTGTTATTTCCCAGTCTGAAGTAGTTGATGGAATGCCTGTCTACATTTCATAGTCAACAATTGTCCTGATTCTTATAATGCACACAGGATGTACGACAAGAACTAACTCCTTATGTTCAATTGATTGATGTATTCCCTTTGCAGCCACGCGGGAATCAGCCTTAGAAAATTCTCTTTTACAAGTCTGATACTTTTTAGTGGTAAGCATTGCTATTTTCTAAATCAATGACACTGCAATCCTTTCTGCTGTGGACTGACTTGTCTTTACTTCGATTTCCGTAATTAAACCGATGCCCATGACACAACCTCCCCATAAACTATACTCTTGTGACGAGTGTGTGCTCCTTTTCTTCATCATTGAGTCATTCTAGATAATTTGTAATACTACAAATACTCTTGGTGTAAATCAATTCAGTTAGCTCATTACCCCGGAGTCAAAGTTCAGTATTGTTAACTCATTCATTCGTTCGTCCATTTATTCGTCCATTCCTTTATTCATTCATTCATTTATCCATTCATTCATTTATTCAAGCGAATGATCGCATGAGTGAATGAGTGCATGTCTGACTGAGTGAGTGCATACTGACTTACATCAATCATATGAGACAGAGCAAAGCATACAAGATGCGTGCTGACATACTTGTTTACTTGCATGATGATCATACTGAATCAGAAGCTGGAAATGGTCAATGTTAAAACCTTACCCACTGCGGGTAGCGGATGTTACTTGCAAACTGAATTCATAAATTACAAAAAAATTTCAATGTTCTGTCTCGGAAACATAGCTTATGACCCCTCATTGGAGCGAGCTCAAAGAGCTCGTTCCGAGGTGGGTCATGGGCTATGTTTTTGAGACAAAGATTGAAAACATAAATTTTTTTTTTTTTTTTTTTTTATATATGTAGGCCCAGTCGGTTTTGTTTGTTACGTTGGGTAAAGGGTCCATGCTGTAAATCATCAACGGTATGGTAGTTATTCAGATATCTATTTGGACAAGTGATTAATCGATCAAGAAAACTCCTTAACCTTTTCACTTCTAGACACAACCTCGCAAAATTGTATACTCTTGTGATCAATATGTGCTTCTTTTCTTCGCCATTCTGTCATTCCAGATAATATGTAATACCATAAATAATTTTGGTGTAAATCAAGTCTTCAGAGTCAAAGCCCAGAATAGTCAACTCATTCATTCTTTCTTTTATCCTTTTTTCATTCTTTCATCCATCTATCCATCCATCCACCCATTCGTTCATTTATCCATTCATCATCCGTTCGTTCATGCATCCACTCATTCATCCGTTCATTCGTCCTAGGAGTGGGTGGGTGTATGGATGAGTGGACGGATGAATGATTGACTCAGGATACCTCATGATAGTTAACTCATTCATTCATTCTTTCTTTTATTCATTGTTGTCATTCCTTCGCCCATCCGTCCATCCATCCAAGGATTCATCAATTCATCAATTTACTTACTCTTCCGTTCATCATCCATTCATCCACCCGTTCATTCATCCATCCATTCATTCGAGTGAGTAACTGCTGGAGTGGATGCATGCACGTATGACTGACTTTCTTACAAAGCAATTTATTCATACATTCATTCATTCATTCATCCATCCATCCATCCATCCATCCATCCATCCATATCCATCCATCCATCCACCCCTTCATTCATTCATTCATTCATTCATTCATTCATTCATTCATTCATTCATTCATTCATTCATTCATTCATTCATTCATTCATTGGGGTGTTTGAATGGATGGATGGATGAATGAATGATTGGAAATTAAATCATTACAAGTGAAATAATAGCCAAGATCGTTCATTCATCCGCTCATTTGTTTATTTGTTTATTCATTTCATTATTCATTAGGATGGATGGTTGGTTGGATGAACGGGTGAGTGTAATTGATGGCCTTCTCCTAATCTGAAGATGATAACTCAATATCAACTCTGTGACTACGCGAAATGTCTACTTGGCAAACTCGATGCTTCCTCACCCTGACTCGCTCGCTCATTTACTCGCGCATTCAATCACTGACTTGAGTGATGGGTTTGTGGGTCGATGAGCGAGTGTGTGACCGATTAGTAATAAATGCATCTATGCTACTAAAAAACAAAATTGTATGAAATGTGAGAGTCGATCAGAAACCCAGTTATTCAAGAACCCATGTATAGCAACTGTTTTTCTATGTACATAGCCCTGATTTGTTATAACAACTTCTTTTCTTTTGTTTCAACCTTTTTAGTTTCCGCCATTAATATAATTATGTTTGCATTGCCCCAGACTGTTGCCCTTAGTATGAGGTCCAGTGCAGTCACCCTTAGACTGGTTCAAACCTTGTCGTATTCAGTACATCCCTCTTTACCAAATTTCATATTGTTTTCTGCGAGGCGTGGTGCACTTATAGTACTTGGCAGTTACATTGTTAGTAATGGCGGATAGACTAGAGTTGGGCGAGATCCAAACGCGGCCAGAATACGACTTTATTAGTCATTATAAGGAAAAAGTCTACAACGGACAAGATGATGACTTGTCCCCCTTTAAAAAAGTTAAAAATGATTGCTCGTACTACTCCCCTGAACAGTTTGCCTCATGTCGTACTCTACTGAATAAGTCCTTTTCTGTTTTTCACATAAATTGCCAAGGGCTGACCGCACACTGGGATGCCCTAAATGATCTTTTACTCAACCTGCATGACATGGACAGTTTCTTTGACATAATTGGACTAACAGAGATATTCAAAATTCCACCCACTATGTCATACACACTTAATGGCTACCACCCACTCCTTGTGAACAGTAGACCAAATGGCGATGATGGTCGTGGCGGGGTAGGATTCTTTATTAAGGAACATGTCGATTATAGAGTTCGCCCGGACCTGACTCTTTTTATTCCGCATGTAATTGAATCCCTCTTCATCGAAATCAATACCAAGAAATCCAAGAAAATAATAGGAGTGATATACAGACCAAATACGCCACCTAAAGCAGATATTGACCTCTTCATATCGAAATTAAATGAAATAACCGACAAACTAAATCGCGAAAACAATCCATCCTACATTGTAGGAGACTTGAACATCAACATGTTAAAATTCAGTTCCCATGACAAGACTAGATATTTTATTGATTTAATGTTCAGTCAGGGATTCCTACCTCTAATAACCAAGCCCACAAGAGTAACTCCCTATTCCGCCACTCTTATCGATCACATATTTTCAAATAATATCTCAACAAATTCTAACACGGGAATAGTAATAACTGATGTATCTGACCATTTTGGCACATTCTATATTGAACCCGATACCAAAGAAAATATACGTCGACCTGTTGTGTCTAAACGAAAAATAAACAAAGAAAGTGTTGCCCACTTTAACTTACTTTTATCTCAGTGTGACTTCTCTCCTGTAATGGAACTAGATTGCCCAAACATGGCTTATAACACATTCATTGAAATTTATCTAAATGTCTTTGAAACTGCCTTTCCTCTATCCCAGACACAGGCAAAGACAAATACTATAAGAAAACAACCTTGGATGTCGAAGGGCCTCTTGATCTCGTCATTAAATAAACGAAAATTCTACCTGAAAAAACTGAAGTGTCCGAGCGACCGCAATATTCAAAACTACAAAAATTACTGTAGGATATTCAACAGAGTGAAAAAACAATGCAAGGCCATGTATTATAAGAACATTCTAGCTCAAAATAAACATGATATGCGTAAAACGTGGCAAATATTAAATGATAGCATAAACAAAGCAAAACGAGAAGCCAAACCGCCCTCCTTTTTTAAGCAAGGTGAAAGAGAAATAACTGATCATAACCAAATTGCCACAGAATTTAACAGTTTTTTTGCGAATATTGGGAAACAAACAAGTGAGTTATTACCTATGTCAAATAAGCCTTTCTGGGATTACATGGAAGGGGATTTTCGAAATAACTTTTTTATGACACCAACTACGCCAGCCGAAATTGTTAACATAGTGCAGTCAATGAAATCAAAATTAAGTAAAGACAGTAATGATATCACGTCAACTCTCATCAAGCAATCAATCAACCAAATTGTAGTACCTCTCTCACATATTATCAATAACTCCTTTGTCCAAGGAGTAGTACCAGAACAAATGAAGATTGCAAAGGTAATCCCTATTTTCAAATCTGGAGATGTGCATAATTTTACCAATTATAGACCTATCAGTATCCTCCCCACCTTTTCAAAGGTTCTAGAAAAACTCGTGTCAATTAGGCTGATAAGCTTTCTCGATCGCTTTGAAATTCTATGCAGCAGTCAATATGGGTTCAGAAAAAATCACTCAACTATCCACCCTGTCCTACATCTCCTAAAGTACATTGCCGATGCAAATAATAGGCAAAGTAAAGACATAACATTAGCGGTATTTTTGGACTTATCTAAGGCGTTCGACACCATAAACCATGATATCCTATTGAAGAAACTAGAATGGTATGGAATTAGGGGCATCTCCAACAATTGGTTCAAAAGTTACCTATCAAATAGACACCAATTTGTTGCATACGGTGAAGGCACATCTGACTTAGCTGAAATAACCTGTGGTGTTCCACAAGGCTCAATATTAGGACCTATTTTATTTTTGCTGTACATAAATGATCTTTGCAATTCAACAACATTAAACCCTTTATCTTTTGCCGATGATACCAACGTACACCTTTCGGGATCTAATACTGACAATCTGACAATTACTGTGAATAAAGAGTTAGAAAACATCTCCGAATGGTGTTCCGTGAATAGATTAGCATTGAATGCAAGTAAAACTAAATATATTGTGTTTAATCCATCCCATAAGCAAGCGCTCTCTCACAATAATATTTTCGTCAACAACCAAATAATAAATAAGGTTGGACCAAATGAAGCTGAAAAATCACTGAAATTTCTAGGTATATCCATTGATAATTGTCTATCATATAACGCCCACATAGCTCAACTTTGTTCCAAGATTGCACGCGCAAACTTTGCCCTTAACAAGGTAAAGGCAATCCTTCCTCATGAGGCTATGAGAACACTATACTTTGCTCTGATACATAGTCACTTGGTATATGGAATCCAAGCATGGGGAAATTCGAGATCTATCAATAAACTTCTAACTCTTCAAAAACGTGCACTGCGCATAATTAATAACAAAAAGTATAATGCCCACACAGAACCACTCTTCAAAAGGGACAAAATACTCAAGGTGACTGACCTGTATAAATTCCATGTATCCCTCTTCGTCTTTGATTGGAAAAACGACAATCTTCCCCAGTCATTTGATAACTTCTTCAGAGTAGCTAGTATGCCTGTCAGAACCACTAGACAACGTGATCTTCTCCAAATAACTAGAACAAGGACAAAAGCCCTGGACCGTCTACCTACCAACCTGTATCCCAGGATTTGGAATGCGCTAGATAGAGATCTACGTACGATGAACAATAGAAACGTATTTAAAAAGAAGCTGTTGTCCAGGCTTCTAGCACTTTATTCAGACAATGTTGAATGCAGTAATCCTTATTGTCCAGATTGCACTATATAAACATCGTAGCGGCGGTGATCACATCAGCGGTAGTACGACCCGTTCTCACCCCTGGATTGAGAGAGGGTGTGATCTTGCTGATTTGGACACCGTCATAACACGTCTTCCTGCTTTACTTTACCTATATATGAACAAATTAAATGACCAGACGAAATGACATTCTGTCCTCCAAATAGCTATACCCACCTTGTCCGCGTTAAATGACCTCGCCAGTGGATGTCTTATAGCTTTGGGCCGCTCTCAAGATAAATAAGGGATTGAAGCAAATTTTTATATCTCTTTTACTCGAACTGTTCAATTTAGGTTGCTTCATTTGTAGCACACAGCCAGAAGGCCCCAAGCTGAAATACATCCACTAGAAAACACTTTAACTGCCAAGTCTAGCACAACCCTTACATAGTAAATTTTCTATAACCGATGAGATGATTTTTACAAGAACGTCGACAGTCTGGGCCCGTAAACAGTATTGCAAAATATTCCTTAGGGAGATGACTGGAAGACAGCCAATCTGGCTATGTCATCTCCCAGTAGTATACAAAATGTTATATATTAATTGAACTATGTGATTGTAACCATTGTATTTCCTGTATGCTACTGAACGAATAAATATCTATCTATCTATCTATCCCATGGAATCCCATTTTGGAAAACGCCTGTGACTGTGGAATCCCTTTTTTGTCGTATGAGGCCATGAGGGCTATGTAAAAGCCCTCAATGAGTCCTCATTTATTATCCCTCATAGCCTCATTGAATTTTGAGGTTATGAGGATCATTAAAAATCCCTCAATGAGGCATAATTTACTACGACTCTTAGCCTGATCTCGGTATTTCACAGATATATCCTATGGAATCCCATTTTGGAAAACATACGGCCTTCGGCACCCCTTTTTTGTCGTATGAGGCCATGAGGGCTATGTAAAAACCCTCAGTGAGTCCTCATTTATTATCCCTCATAGCCTCATTGAATTTTGAGGTTATGAGGACCATTAAAAATCCCTCAATGAGGCATAATTTACTACGACTCTTAGCCTCATCTCGGTATTCGAGAATACCTGACATTATATTATTTGAGGATACTAGTTGGAATTTACATCCGGGTACTTCATACTACATCCGGGTACTTCTGTTGGGAAAGGTATAAAAAGGTTGTTGACACGAAAATAAATTCATTTGTGTCCTGACCGTCGTCGAGTGAAGACATGTGACCATTTCGATGCAGATACTGTTCCAAGTTATTTTCAAGATCGGATATTGCCAGAAGACGCCTGAAGAACCATCATCGGCTCCACTGCAGATATTGTACGAAGATGTTTACCAGATCATTCAGTGCTCGCAGGCATGAAGAACATAACTGTCCAAGAAGAAGAGAAGAGGAGAGAGATACTGGACTGACTGACCAGAATAAAGCACTTTTAGAATTTTTACGGGATGCTGACAAGGTGGAAATCGATGCCGTTCTACGTGCTGCTGATGAAAATTTGATTACCTGTTTATGTAAATGTGCTACCAACATCCTCGAAGATAAGATACCACTGAATTTAGCTGAATTTGATGACCTGCGAAAATACGAACATGTATTGAAGCTGCTAACAGATGGTGGAATTTCTCCAGATATCAAAAGATGTATACTACGAAAGAGTTGCTTTCTCTCGGCGCTTATCAACCCAGTCCTAGCTCTGAAAAAAGGTATAAAAGGAGTGTTGGTGTGAAAATAAATTCATTTGTTCTACGACCAGGAAAGAGTGAAGTCATGAAAGTCCATTGCTGCAGATATTGCGAAAAGGCCTTTTTCCAGATCAGACAGCATGCACAGACACGAGAATGCTTACTGCCCTAGGAGGAAATCGGAAACATCGAGCAACACTATAAGATTAGAGAGAAATTTAGATACACTGCGAATCCTCTCTGATGCGGATCGGTATGAAGCCAAGACTATGCTGAAGATGGCTAGTGATGATTTGATACATTGTATATGTGATTGTGCCTCAAACATCTTGACGGGCGCAGTACCTATAACAAAATCTGAGAGAGCAAAGCTGATTCCACACAAGTACGAAATAAGGAGAATTGCCTCCCCAAAGACAGAACTATCTTATCGGAAAAGAAGACGGATCATACAGAAAGGAGGATTTTCAGGAAAGTTGATCAAACCCGTCATCAATGCTCTGTCCGATATCCTATAAAAGGGTCGTGCTCATAAGAAATTTGTTATTTGTAATGCAATCCAGCTGTGCACCAAAACATTGGTCAAGAGATTCGGACTCTGAAGAATCGTCGGAACTATCAGAAGATATGGAATATGAAGAAGAAGAAGAAGACGTTTCTATGATGGGAGGTATCGTTCAAAGTGCCTTTGACAAATACCAAAACGATTTTGACAACCTCATGAACAAATATATCGAAGATGGAATGGATAATTCAAAAGAATGTTAGAGAAGCCATTAGTGAGAACTACATTCATACCCTTGTGTACATTCGAAATTTTTGCAACGACGCAATTCACAAGAAAATTCAAGAAACTGCCAAGCGTCTTCGCGAAGAAGAGGATTTTGACTTTGAAGAATCCCAGAAATATGCCTTGGAAAAGCGAAGATTTCTGTTCGACAACCTTATGACAAACTACGCATTCCGAGTAGATGATGATGAAGAAGAAGAAGACGATTAGAAAAAAAGTATAAAAGGAGTGTTGGTATAAAAATAAATTCATTTCCGTTTTGAACGTCGAAGAGTGAAGATGTCTGTGTCAACAGCAGTGCTCAGATTCAAAGATGACTTACATATACAGATCTTCAAGAATGATGCTGGTTTAAAGCTGACTTCCCAGGAACTGACCCAAGTGAATCGTGTGGTAAATGCAGCCAAGAGAAAAAATCTAGACATGGATGCTGGTGGATAGAAACAAAGATGTGTGGATACTGGCCGATCAGTAAACAAAAGAATAAAGACAGAAGAACTGACTCCCAATACAAACAGGAACGAAGTTACTACTGCGAACAAAGTTTCTACAGAAACAAAGAAAGATGTTTCCATTAAGAACGAAGTTTCTACTGAAGTCAAGAAAAGATGCCAGCTCCCATAAAGAATGAAGTTACCACTAAGAACGAAGTTTCTACTGAAGTCAAGAAAAAGATGCCAGCTCCCATAAAGAATGAAGTTACCACTACGAATGAAGTTACTACTGAAGCTAAGAAGGATGTTTCCACTCAAAACACAAATGAAGTTACTACTAAGAAGACTGAAGTTACTACTATGAAACAGCTAGAGAAAGAGGAACCCAAAGATGCCAGGCAGGAAATTAAAGCAACCAACAAAGCCAAGTTATCAAATGAAAGAATGTGTTTTATCAAGAACCTAGCCATGCGATGGGAAGAAGCTCCAACCCACAAGAAGATGAAATGGTTAGCCCATGCAAGAAGAACTACAAAGAGAAATGCCTTGAGACATTGAATTGTATACTTGAATAAAAATGAAATGTTATATATTGTTGTTTGTTTTTTCATCTACTACCCCAACAGAAGTACCCGGATGTAGTATGAAGAGTACCCGGATGTAAATTCCAACTAGTATCCTCAAATAATATAATGTCAGGTATTCTCGAATACCGAGATGAGGCTAAGAGTCGTAGTAAACTATGCCTCATTGAGGGATTTTTAATGGTCCTCATAACCTCAAAATTCAATGAGGCTATGAGGGATAATAAATGAGGACTCATTGAGGGCTTTTACATAGCCCTCATGGCCTCATACGACAAAAAACGGGGTGCCGAAGGCCGTATGTTTTCCAAAATGGGATTCCATAGGATATATCTGTTAAATACCGAGATCAGGCTAAGAGTCGTAGTAAATTATGCCTCATTGAGGGATTTTTAATGGTCCTCATAACCTCAAAATTCAATGAGGCTATGAGGGATAATAAATGAGGACTCATTGAGGGCTTTTACATAGCCCTCATACGACAAAAAAGGGATTCCACAGTCACAGGCGTTTCCCAAAATGGGATTCCATAGGATATATCTGTTAAATACTGAAATGAGGCTAAGAGTCGTAGTAAATTCTTCCTCATTGGGGGATTTTTCAAGGTCCTCATAACCTCAAAATTCAATGAGGGCATGAGGGATAATAAATGAGGACTCATTGAGGGCTTTTACATAGCCCTCATGGTCTCATACGACAAAAAGGGATTCCACAGTCACAGGCGTTTTCCAAAATGGGATTCCATGGGATATGGCCATTGGATATAGTCTTTCATTATACAGAAGTGGGATAACTCTGCATACAGGTTATGGGAAATCAAGCAATCTGATTGGTTAGTTATGATCTATAAATAGGATCTAGATAAATGAAACAACAAGAGTACTTGGAATAGGGTCAGAACTAACAAGAATAGACCAGAAATTGCTAAATATAGTAATAATAAGGTAAACTGTTCCAACTAATAGGCTCTTCTACGCTACTGGAGTATACTCCGGAACAAAGGAACGTGCCTGGGTAGAGGAAAACTATTACATATATAGATAGAAGTAAAGAATTCTGAAAGAATTCGAAACAGTAAAAGTTGGGGTGGATTTTGGTGATTTGGAAGGATTGTCGGGTTGTTTGTGGTAATTAGATCTACTCTTCTACAATCGAACATACCCTCCGAACATACCTCGTCCCATTGCAGAAAAATTGGGTAACATAGCAATCACGTGATACCATAGAAACCAAGATGGCGGCCTCTAGTATACAAAATGGACGACGGAAACACGTATCACCCTAACAACACGCGCTGCGCATGCGCACTCACATCACGCATCACTATGGAGATGACGTCACAAGATGGCCGCTCACGCGGGTTACCTTGGCAACACAACATGGCGCCACTGGGTCACGTGACATGACGTCACTTCCGAGGTCCCCCACCGAGGTCCCCCAAATGAGGACTCAAAATCACATTACATACTACTGCTAAACAAAATACAACTGGGTGACATTTGCATAATTTCAGTAGGGAGAATTTACGTTATCTGTCCTATTTAGGGTGGGGGTATATTGTATTAATCTTTTACCTACAAGAAAAACGCCATTCATTTTTTTTATCTTTTCACTTTTTGCTTCCAAAACATCGGTTATGACCCCTCATTGGAACGAGCTCGACGAGCTCGTTCCAATGAGGGGTCAATACCTATGTTTTGGAAGCAAAAAATGAAAATTTTTAGTTTTACGAGTATGTTTTTTCCAAGTGCCGTCTGCAACTCAATTTAGGTGATGGGTTAAAAAGTCATACTAAGTGGCTAATTTGTGCGTGTGTGTGTTATATGATAAATAGAATATGAAATGAGTGTTTTTCTCATATAATATTTATGAAACTCGTCCGAGCCAGAGGCTCGCCAAAACGGAAAATTCTTAGACTCGTTTCATAAATATTATATGAGAAAAACACTCATTCCATATCCTCTATTTATGATAAAAGTTCTCAGGCGAGCAAGTATATGCTTTGGAATTCTTCTTATAAAATGTATTCCTGACGTTTCCTTTGAACGAGGGGTGTGGTTGAAAAAGTCAGTTGAATGCAAGGTTGTCGGAGAAAAAGTGACAATTGTTATTCTCTCTTGGGATGCAAGGATTATTCAACCTTACTTAGTGTCATAAAATAGAGAATGTCAATCGTTCCTAGCTCGAACCAGCTAACTACTGTTCAAAGAGGGTATATAATATCAAAGAGGCAGGGCGGGGGAGAGGAAATTGGGACCCCAGGGTTAATCCTGTGACGGGCCCCATTTCAAAAGTTCTGATGCAGATGCCAAATGCACCTGCCTCGAGTGCCGAAGGCATGATCGATCATAGGGTGGTTTGAGGGCGGGGGGGGGGGGGGGGGGGGTTCTCCTCAAAGAAAATTTTGAAATCAGTTATTAAATGGAGACTTCTTCCGGCTTTTTGGGATAAAAATCACGTTATTTTTTATCGCCGTCAAATCGACGTTTTTAGCAGCATGTTTCAAATTTCCAAGTTCATCTAGTGAGTATCCAGTGACCTTGAGTTATGGCCTTTGAATGCACAATTCTTGAAGTGATAACTTTGTTACTTCAAGTTGATTTAATAAAGTTATTACTCCAAGAATCATGCAGTCCAAAATTACAACCGTTGGCCAAGTGCAGAGCTTTATTCACGATACAGCCCCCTCCCATTCTAACTGTTGGTACAGGAGTCAGAACCTGGGAGAGAGGACCAGTCCAAACATGGCCTGAAAGCTCGTATTTTAATTTTTTGGCTTGGTACGTCCTTTGTAAGAACGTACCAAACTCCAAAAAATAATATAAGGCTTTCAGGCCATGTTTGGACTGGGGGGGGGGGGGGGGGGGGGGTAATTACATCGGGCTGCCACCCTCGCCGGTCTTGCAGAGAGGTATAGTTTCCTGAGCGATAGTCAATAGTGACGCCACAATATGTATCGAATTTCACATAATTTTGTGAAGCAAATCAATTTTACAATCAGAAAAAAAACAAATGTTGTTGATAAATATCAATAAGTGTCAAGGCGGTCAGAACTGTACACTAAATACTGTGTACCATGTGCGCGATGTCACACATTACTAAACCAGATGCACGATATAATAGCCCTGAATTTTTAGTATGTGATCTCGCATGAAGATTTCTATGATTTATATACAGTTCACACATGGTGATCATGTCCGTCGGGTGGGTATCCACCCGTGCTTCTATTTGCATGCCCGGCATATATTTGAGAACCCAAAGGCAAATTAAGGTGGACGGTTGCATCATCAACCGCGCCATCTGAGCTGTATACTTGAGCAAGACACTTAATCCAGATTGCTCACGTGTGAGCACGGTGGCGTTGTATACTAAAACGTACTAACGCCTATGGTGCACTTGCCTTCAACCGCTGCTAAATTGGAGAGTCTGAGAGTCGCCCGTCTGTCAGTCGGGTTCTCTGGCTTCCTCTGCCGAATAACTGTCCAACACGAAGTGCCCCTGGTTGTGGAAAGTGTCGTTAAAGCCCATTAGAACAAACAAAGAAGCAAATTGTCTCCCCGGTGGCTCGTGGACGAAAGTTTGTTTCTTGGGCGTTTACGTTACATTTATATCTCTCATAATGAGCAAAACCATCCTGGCTTGTTGGGAGGTTCAGTAATCATTTAACCCAACAGCTCTGTCGAGCTGCTGTATTAAATTATTACCGAGCCTCGCTTCAGATTTTTTGCTCTTCAATTATATCGTCTGTTCGTCCACTACCAATTTTTTTTCTTCACGCAAAATTTATGTTCACTGTTTGAAAGTGTTAAACTGACGTATGGTTTTGACGGTATATACTTATATTTTTATACCTTATTACTCTTCAAAAATAGCAATTTCGTTTGTTATTAGTTAATTATAATCATGTCATATCTCTTTTAATTCTTTGTGCAATCTGCCTCACTGTTGGAGTTATTTTGCTTAAATTATGTATTTATTATTTATTTATAAGGGCTTAACGACACTTCAACAGCCAAAATCATATCGTGTCAGTGACAGTTTTACGGGTGGATGAAGCCGGAGTACCCGGAGAGAACCACCTAGCAACGACGAGCAGCTGCCTGCTCCCCAACATCGTAATACCGCCCTGCAGCACAAGACATGCGCACCGTCGACGTGCGGTACGTCTTAGTACACGGCGTCATGAGGACAATCGGGGTGAAGTGCCTTGCCCAGGAACACAACGCGTGAGTCCGAATCGATCGCTCAGACGGTCACCTATCCAAGGACTAAACGGGCTCGACGTTGGTTAACTTAGGTGATCTGACGAGAGCCGGTTACTGCAACGCCACCGCGCCCCCTTTTTCTTGAATAAACTATTACTATTACTACAAATAATCATTCATTGTGTTAGCTGATGTTGAAAACGTGTCTAGTATCAAAAATCGACTCTCGATACACCCCATTGTTATCTCATTTGGAAGTTTTCTAATTACAGTGCTGTATTTACTAACATCTATAACTAGCCACCAAAGTGAAGACTGAGTTGTTTAACCCTTTATCTAACGTAACGGCCAAAACCGCCCAGCGCTATTCACAAAAAATCGCCAATTAATTTTCATTATTTTTCCATTTTTTTGTCTCAAAAACATAGATTATGACCCCTCTTTGGAACGAGCTCGATGGGCTCGTTCCAATGAGGGGCCATAACCTATGTTTTTGAGACAGAAAATGAAAAAAATTAGTTATTCAAGAATTTATTTACAAGTGTAGTCTGCTTTTCATGTTAGGTAAAAGGTTAAAAATTGTTTTTCCTGGTATCGTCATCGTTTCTCTCTAAGGGGATAACATGGAAGATAAAACCTATTAAAGAAACGAAAAAGGTACAAGGATAAAACTACTAAACATGCGAGTTAAATGTGGTCAACGTGTACAAAATAATTGATTATGTGTTGGCTACACTAGAGGAGTGGATTGGTGGAGAGGCTCGTTAGGGGGGTTGGGATTTTTGTTGTCTTAAAAAGGTGTCGGTTGACCCATCGATACGTCTGGGCTGGAAGTCGACGGAAACCTTTTGGTACGGACCTCCGACGCTCGTGGAAGTAGTTGCATTACTGACCAGGTTGCATTCATATAAAAACCTACCTGTTCCAGTTTGTTGGTTTTCCACCGTTTTTTCCAGCATCGTGGTGGTCACGATTATCTTTTGAGAAAAAATGCATAATACACACGGATATTTAGGAAATAAATTACTCAAATTGTAAGAAATAATTGAGAAGATATTGACATGAAAATGCACGAGATTGCTTCTCCTGGTACTAATTTAAAAAAAAATCTGGGAGGGGGAGGGAGGGGGCGCCCCCTTATCGCTCCGCGTCTTCGAAGCTCGCAGGGCCCTACGACCGTTTTACACATTGCCCACGGGCCCGACCGCCATTTTATTCGAATTTTAAGAGCCCACTTTACTGGAGCAGGTGGGGGCGCGGTGGCGTCGCGGTAACCGGTTCTCGTCAGATCACCGAAGTTAAGCAACGTCGAGCGCGGTTAGTAGATGGATGGGTGACAATTTCAGCGACTGATTCGTGCTCCCGCGTTGTGTCTTTGGGCAAGGCACTTAACCCCGATTGCATACATGGGGGCACGATGACGCTGTGTACTAAGGCGTACTGCACGTCGATGGTGCGCGTGTCTTCAACCAATCTAACCCGGCCTGTGCCGCGGTGCAGAGTTCAGAGTTACGATGTTGGAGAGCTGACAGCTGCTCGTCGTTGCTCGGTTGTTCTCTCCGGGTACTCCGGCTTCCTCCACCCGTAAAACTGTCGCCGACATGATATGACCCTGGCTGTTAATGTGTCGTTAAACCCTAAAAAAAAAATACTGGAGAAGGTTAACAACGTTCTCACGAATTAGCAACAAATTTGAAACTCTTTTTGTCGTACACGTGCGCGCTAATAAAATGAGATCGCGAAGCGATTGAAAGTTTTCGGAAAGAAGAAACTGTTAGCGTACTGAAAGGATGTTATTGCGCATGACAGATAAACGCTTTGTCTATATACTGATACCAGTTCCTGACGCGACGTTCTGGGCTGGGATTATTTTATATTTTTGAACATCAAAATGAGTTTCAGCCTAAAATCACACTGATTTTAAAATACACATATAATTTCGTCCCTTGAGTGCAAAAAGGCGGTATCTGCAATGCTGAGCGTTGCAGATGGCGCTTTGTTGCTCTCATGAGTAATATAGGTTGAACAAAATAAATTCAGCTTATTTTCTTAAAAATTATTGTAATTTTCAAACTAAGAACCTGGTTAATTAATTACACGACACATACAAACTTTATGGGTACTTACCATATTCCGCCTTACCATCTATGTGATTTGAATCATTCTGCACAACCAACAGATTATTGCCTTTTTAAAGCGATCCTATCAAGTGTCGGGAAAAAGTGATCTCTTATCACCTGTCAGGCAATACACAAGTAGTTTATCTGACTATCTGATTGGAAGAGTGCTGGAAATCCATATTTGCGCTTTATTCTGAAGTGCAGGTGGTGTAACTGGATGACTTCATATTCTGTGGATCTGCTTCGTATTATTTTTGAATTAAAACTATTTAGCCTGTGAGGATTTGCTTTGTTACAATTTATGGGAAGGGGCGTGGCTAGAGGTTTCCAATTGGAGGGGTGGGATGGGGTGTAGGGTAGTGAATTTCCAACTAGGGGGTGGGGTGGGTGGGATTCGGTCCCCCGTCCCGCCCCCCCCCCCCCCCTAGTTGGTAATTCACTACCGAGAAAAAAATTGAGAATGAAGCCTTGAAAGGGGGCATAAAATTGATTCTAGTAACTGAAATGCCAACACATTTATGATAGAATTATCAGGTTATTATTATTTAGTATTATTCTGGGAATTGAATATGTGCTAAACAAATGCTCAAGCTGAGAACTTTGAGCAATACACGCCTTTCTAACATTAAATCAGATCTTATGCAGGAATTATCAGTTTTCGATGTTTCATCATTTTGTAACTGTGAATGATGGAATTAACTCAGGATAACGATTTTACATGATGCGATTTTCTTGAATTGCATTTCCAGGCTTTTTTTTATTACGATTTGTAAACGTACTATAGAAATCTCGTACCGATTGACATCATGCATTCTTATGAAGCTCGATATTGCGTGCACTGTAGTTGTAAATAGCAACGGTTGGAATTTTTGCCGATTTGAAACCGAGTTGGGATTTTGGGAAGTAAAAGAGACATCAGCATCACCAAAGAAGCCCTGAAATCCAGATAGAATGAATTTCCAACTACTCATGACTTGCCCTCCGAATTTCCAACTATGGTTACCCCCCCCCCCCCCCTCCCCTAATCCTGGCCAAAATTTCCCATAGTTGTCGCCACGTCCCTGTTTATGGGGTAGTGCCACTAGTAACAAGGTAAAGAGACGTGGACAAATTTGTATGACCAAAAATAATTTAGGTCTCTACCAGTTAAATATTCTTTGGAAACTTTGGCTGTTGTCTTTTCTAGGATTCGTGTATGAATTGCTAACTGTTGGGATTTTATTTTATAGTCTGTTGCTGTTCAGACTCGTGATTTTCTGATTACCACTCATCACAACACGATGAAAGCGATTAGAATGTCTCGAAATTTTAACGTTTTTCACTTCATTATATTAAAAGAATTTAATTAATTTATGCTCATCTGTGTAAACAGCTATGACGAGTTGTTTATTGTTTTCCATTCGAATGTGGTACGGTCCCAGTCCCCAAACAAAACATCCTCACTGACAGGAAGATTTAGCTAACGTTTTTCTGAAGAGTCAATTTGTTTCTTGAATTACTCCACTTTTTGTTAAAGCTTTGTTTCACTTTTATTTCGATTTTGGTTGACAAAAGAGTACAATTATTACAACAGACTCATTTGAATGTCGAAAATCAAAGCGCTGTTAAGAACCTACATAACACACGCCGGCAACAAAAAAATTTGTGCATACATTTAATCCTTTGAACCCGAGCGGTCGCTTTTTCGTCCAGGAACATGACACGTCGTAATTTCATTAAATAGGATGAATGCTAAGTACATGTGTGTGGTAGACCAAACAATATGTTCAACGTGCAGCCGAAAGGCTGCATGTAGAAAATATTAATTGGTCTACTCCTAAATAATGAATATGAACTCTTCCAGATGCTGTCTTTGAACTGATATGGAAGATACCACCGGAATTTCAAAGGGTTGAAAAGTGTATGCCTAAAGTCTAAACCTTGGGACTAGTGACATACTTGCGCTCCCCGTGAATGTTAGAGAAATCTGGTAACTCGAATATAACACCAGTTTTCATGCTGTCCGACGCCATTTTAAGGCAGTTGCACTCCTCTGTCTCCATTTTTTCCGAATTCGAAAAAAATCCCTGCCAGTCCCGGGGGGGGGGGGGGGGGGGGAGTCTGCCAAAAAAATCCAGACACAGGGTAGGGGTGGGTGGGTCCATTGGCCCAGAAAAAAACGTGGAAATGACCCAAATTGCAGTTTTTTTCCTGCACTTGAATTCATTCAAAGAATGATGTTCTTATACCTTTAAGATGATTCAGGGTGGTGAATAGAGTATTTTAAAATGCTTTGGAGAGAATGTGGGGTATAGACAAACTCAGAAGAGTCAAAATGTTCTCAATAACTGAAGTGGACATTAGAAACATTAACATACGCTGATCAAATTTGAATAATCTGCAATGGAGTTTTGTTATGAACATTTTTTCAATTCAACCAAACTGACTCATGTAGAATTACCCTACTGAATTCAGCTATTAATATACTTCAACAAAATATGTCTTTGCTATATAGTCTTTAGAACCAACTCATTTGAGTTTGCCTTATCCCACAGCTCATCTCTCCACATGTAAAAAGCAAAAACTATCATATTTATTTTGATTAGTTTATATAAAATGTAAACGTGACTTGGTTAAGAAGTTAACTCTATGAAAAAAATAAGATATTTGTAAATCGAAAATGTTGTGATAAAATAAAACCTTGAATATGTCAGATATGTCATGATTCAAACTGATTGCTTTATTTGACATTCTCCACTGCACCACTGATTTCAGCCCTCACTCAGCTTCAGGTATCACAACTCACATGTAGTGACGTCGGCATTGCCTCGGAAATAGGATACATTATCTTTGAGCATCAAATTATATTATGTAACAAAGGTATATGGTGCTAATAAAGAATTTCAGGGTGTAGAATGTGTCTCATAAAATATTTCACCTTAACACAATTTATATGACAAATCTCTGTTTTGATAACTTTGTTAAATCATTGTACATGGATTTATAACATGAGGTTGAATTTCTGTTTAGAGTTACTTCCCTTGTAGTAGTTTATGCAGAACAAACACAATAGCATAGAAAACGGACCATTGATAATTGGCCAGGTTTCAGCAGTATTTTGAGATCCGGAATGAAAAAGGGGGGGGGGGGGGGGGGGGGTCCCCTCAGGAGGGGTGGAAAAATTTACAGGTTTGGAGTGGTGGGTCCCCGGCAGGCGGAAATTTTTTTTTTAGACCCTGTGTCTGCAAATTTTTTCCAGACTCGATGAGCTCGTTCCAATGAGGGATCATAACCTATGTTTTAGAGACAAAAAATAAATGAAAATTAACTGGCGATTTTTGAGAATAGCGCTGGCCGGTTTGGGGCGTTACATTAGGTAAAGGGTTAATATAAATATCGTTAATAATGAAAAGTAATAAACAGACTAAATTTTTGACTGGACTGGTTACGTGAAATAATTCATTCGAGGCGAGGGACTATATTGTAAAACACTCGTGCGCATTCGTGCACTCGTGTTTGTACAACATCCCTCACCCCTCATTAATTATTTCACGTAACCAGTCCAGTCAAGCGATTACTTTCTATATGTTTATTGTGACTGATAGGCTTAGTAACTGACCCCGAGAAGCCATACAAATTATAAAAAAATTTATTGCGCTTAAAACCCGTTGATAAAAGACCGACAGTCAGTCAGACAGACAGACGGACGGACGACGGGTGGACGACGGACGGACGGACCTGTCAACATTGCCGCACATAAAGCTGATTATCGCAGCTATAATAAAAAAAAAAACAAAGATGCCAATACAGGTATTTTCATTGAGTATTATATCCTAGTTTATTTATCATTTATTGAATGACATCTGCCACAGATCTTTGATTACTATGCTCAATGTACAGTGGTCTTCACTAGAATGCAGTTTGTGGGTTATATAACAAAACAAAACTCAACACACTGAAAGGACAGGGAAATAAATTTGTCATATGGTGTTTCTGCAGGGTTTACGGGACCGTACTATACCCTTCTGATGTTCGTATTTCCTTCGGCGTTCAGCCCCAGATAATACGGATCTCCGAAGGGGCGTACAGTCTCCTACTCCCCGCTGAAACACCGTGTAACTAATACACTCTAAAATCGGTTGGGTTAAAAATCAACCCAAATCGACTGGGTTGAGTGAATATGAACCCAAATTGGGTTCATATTCACTCAACCCAGTCGATTTGGGTTGATTTTTAACCCAACCGATTTAGAGTGTAGTATACCTGTCACGACATTTTCAATGTGGAAATATATAGTACCTGAAAGGACATCGCGATTAAAACCACATGAAAGGGGAGTGAAGTCTCCACCATTAACTCAATCTTTGTGATTATTTTCGAGCAGCACCATTTTAGCCAATGAACATCTACCGAAACCGTTCTTGCTCTCTTGCAATTTTTCAGACAATGCGTTTTTGTCTGGCGGGATACTCCACTCTGTGAGTGTTTTGTTGGTGTTGGTGATCCATCCTGCCCGTACTGTGCAAAAATTGAGAAACTGAAAGAAACACATCTTTCTTTATTATTCACCAAGAACGATAAAACTTCGGAAAGGAATAGTTGAAACCTAAAATAACTTGAAAATGTCAACCGGTAACCTGAAAGGAATAGTTAAAGCCTGAAACAACTTGAACGTGTCAACCGATAAACTGCAAACATCTGTTTCTGCTGAAAAATGATTCGGACAAGCAGACGGAAAAAAAATTTATTTGGTTTGGAGATATTTCCCTTTGATTGAACTCAAACATTTGGGAGCATTCTGTTCAAGGACACTGAGAAATGACGCGTTGCTATTATTGTGGGACACAAGTTGATTATTAGTGTTTTATTCGATACATACAGTGGTGCATTGTGCGTCTTGGAGAATAGGGGACACTATATTCAAACTTGTACATGTGCTTTAATAAGTTTCATGGAAGAGACAGTTCATATAATGAGATTACATGTTTTCAGAATCCGCAACGATCTGTAGTGTAGAAACACAACAATAATATCCCTCTTCTCGACAGTAAAATGGGACGTTGGGGGTATGTACACGTTTTACTTCAAGTTTTCGGAATATTCTCATGAAACAATGTTGTTCTCATTTTGTTTGTGAGTCTGAATGTTTATTATTGCCGACGAAAATGTTTGAGGCAATGCGTGAAAGGGAAATCGGCAAAGTGTACAACAGAATGTCCGTACTCCCCCTTTAGATGTCACGTGATATTCTCATACACCCCGTTGAACTTCGTACACCCTGTTGGAGTCAAATGTACCACAGAGGATGCATTGGTTACTGACCAATCAGAAAGCTTTATAATTTTAAAATCGTAATAATATTAGTTACACGGTGTTTCAGCAGAGTGTACGGGACTGTACTACCATTCTGAGATTCGTATTTATTACCCTACCCCTTCAATGTGTCGAGTTTTGTTTTATTATATAATCCCCGAACGGTATTCTAAGGTCGAAAACCTTAATAACATTAATAATTGGTGAAACTGAAAGAAACATAGCTTTCTTTATTATTGAGCAAGAACTATTTGGAGTTATTTTCCTTCGATTGAACTCAAACATTTCGGAGACTTCAATTCAATAATGCGTCGTTATTATTGCGGGACACAAGTTAACTTTATAAGTGTTTATTCGATACAGTGGTGCATTGTGTGTCTCGGAGAATCGGGGACACTATATTCAAACTTGTACAAGTGTTTTAATAAGTTTCACTGAAGAGACAATTCATATAGCAAGATAGGTTGCATGTTTCTCGAAACCACAAGGGATCTGTAGTATGGAAACACCACAACAGAATCCCTCTTCTCGACAATAAAATCGGACATTGGGGGTATGTACACATGTTTTATTTCAAATGTTCGAGATATTCTCATGAAACAATATTGTTCTTATGTTTGTGAGTCTAAATGTTTATTATGACGAAAATGTTTGAGGCGATGGGTGAAAGGGAAATCGGCGAAATTTTCCATAGAATGTATGTACACCCCTTTTAGCTGTCACGTGATATTCTCATACACTCCGTTCAACTACGTTGGAGTTAAATGTACCGTACTGGATGCGTTGGTTACTGACCAATCAGGAAGCTTGTATAATTTTAAATGGGTAATAAATGTTTTTATTATACGCAATACGATAGATTTTCGAAGAAATTGCGGAAAGATAGAAATCGTATCCCCCACTGTGAATATATAAAAATTTTCACTTTCACAGTATCAATCAAAAATGGCGGCTTTCAAAGCATCATTTCAAGGTGAATACAAGTCAAATTATCACTGGAAATTATCAGTTTGTTCTAAAACGTATAATGAAAAGTACATCTAGTGTTTTTGAGTGGGTACCAATCATTTCCAGCAATAATTTAATATGTATTCACCTTGAATTGATGCATGAAACCCGCTAGTCCAAAAATGGCCTGAAAGTCCGTAATATAAGTTTTTGGTTTGGTACGTCCTTTCAAAGAACGTACCAAACCAAAAACTTATGTTACGGACTTTCAGGCCATGTTTGGACTGGAAACCCGCCAGCTGAATCAGATTGCAAGATGCTATCTGTTCCGAGTATCAATCAAATCACTTTCACCTTTCAATGATTCAACGCGCTGTTTACTTTCATGCATCATTTCAAGGTTTTAATGAGTGGAATTATCAAATTCTTATAAAAAGCGTATAATAAAAAAAATCTAGTGTTTTTGAGTGGATACCGAAAATTATCTCATTTGTGACCGAGACAGATCGTTATTTTCGCTTGCGTAAGCG
This sequence comes from Pictodentalium vernedei, assembly GCA_031216915.1. Taxonomy (NCBI): domain Eukaryota; kingdom Metazoa; phylum Mollusca; class Scaphopoda; order Dentaliida; family Dentaliidae; genus Pictodentalium; species Pictodentalium vernedei. Next base: position 280,364,487 of record CM062288.1, read on the forward strand.
CTCGCAAAAATAAGCATTTGTATCGGTCACTCATGAAATAATTTTCGGTATCCACTCAAAAACTCTAGATATCCTCTATTTATTTTCTCCCACCACTTGCCAATTGAGATATATGAGTCCCGGGTAAGATACCTGGGTGAGACAGACCTATCTTACTGACCCCACGTAATCAATCTCATTTTAATATTTAATTATCGCCAGGCTATTTCATCATCTGCATCCTATAAACAATCAAGGAGTCCCACTTCACTTCAATTAATGCAGCTACACACCACACCCTCACACCACTCGATGATAATTTTTATCCACCCTTCCCACAAACGTCACATGACATCATCGAAATCAGTAATTTCAAAGATGACGTCACCGGAATGTGAATTGTCTCAACTCGCTTCAAAATATTAACCCATCCTTGACAAGAACGAACGTTTGTCATCGTACCATATACCTTGGGTGCATCCTATAAACATCCAAGGAGTCCCACTTCGCTTCAATTAATGCAGCTACACACCACACCCTCACACCACTCGATAATTTTTATCCCCCCTCCCTACATACGTCACATGACATCATCGAAATCATTAATTTCAAAGATGACGTCACCGGAATGTGAATTGTCTCAACTCGCTTCAAAATATTAACCCATCCTTGACGAGAACTAACGTTTGTTATCGTAGCATAAAACTTCGGTGCTGCACGTCGAAAGTGCACTTGTCTTCAAAACCAATACCAACCCTGCTTGTTTGGAGTTAGTACGTTGGGGAGTCTGACGGTTGCTCGCCGGGTAAAACCTCCACCCGTAAAACTGTCCCGACACGAGATGACCTTGGCTGTCGAAACCCAATAAATAATAAAAAAAAAAAAATAGAAATAAATAAATAAATAAATAAATAAATAAATAAATAAATAAATAAGTAAATAAATAAATAAATAAATAAATAAATAAATGAACCTTCGGTTTATTTAGATCATTTCGATGATCTTTCCTTATGTGTAATTTATTTTTCTTTATAATCAGTAGGTAGCGCGGTACGTCTTCCTCACACGGGCGGTAGTTTGATTTCGGCGACGTCATGTTGGGCTTGGTGGGAGAAAAATCATCCTCGAGTTGTGTGGGGACGGGATGGAGCCCCGCATGAAATTTCCCCCACACCACCCCCACCACTCTGGGGTAATAATAATCTTAGCGATCTGGTGTAAATGTAGATTTACTGCAATGAAATGTATGCTGTGTTCAAATGTTGTCCCTTTCTCAAAACACTATAAATGATGAGACAACAAGGCAATACTCAAACTCGGAAACAGACATGAGATTCATTATTTTATTTAACCCTTTACTTAACGCATCGCCCGCATCCGCCCGAGTAATATGCAAACTGAGTAGTTGAAAAAATTAAATTTTTCAAAATATTTCAACAAAACCATATCATGTGACCCCTCATTGGAACGAGCTCACTGGGCTCGTTCCAGTAGGGGGGTCACATGATATGGCTTTGTTGAAATTTTTTGAAAAAATGAAAAAAATGATATTGAAAATAATAAATTTTGATATCGTCTGCTTTGGGTAAAGGGTTTATTTATTATTTATTGGTGTTTAAGGTCACATACTTATGCACAATGGCTAACCATGACCGTGACAGTTTTACGGGTGGAGGAAGCCGGAGTACCCGGAGAGAACCACCGAGCAACGGCGAGCAACTGTCAGCTCCCCAACATACCAACTCCACACAAGCAGGGTTAGCATTGGTTGAAGACAGGTGGGCGCACCATCGACGTGCAGTACGCCTTTGTACACAGCGTCACCGTGCCCCCACGTGGGCAATGGGGGTGAAATGTCTTGCCAAAGGACACAACGCGGTTGCCGCAGGTGGGATTCGAACCGAGGACCTCTCGGCTTGCAGCCTGCACCTCTACCAACTGAACCACCACGCCCCCAGGGTAAAGGGTTAAAGGCTTCATTTCCGATTGTTATGTCATGAAAATGTTAATGAAATCAAGTCTCGATTGAGAGCCATTTCTAGTTTTTATTCACAGAAAATGAATCGTTATAAAAAAAATTCAGATTCAGTCGTCCGGAATAGATCAGTTGGTCGGAAAAGCTAACCACGAGTTCGCTTTCCCGACCAACTGAAATTTTCCAGACGAGTGAATCTAAAATCTAATCATGGGCGATGACGTATTTGAGCACTAGACTGGTTCCAGGCCATAACACTGTCGAATTTCTTACATATTAGACTGGTGGCCTGGGTGCTTGACCTCTGCCATCGACTAAGTCTTACAGTAGATTCAACCAGTGTTCAGTTTAATTTTAGCCCACTTTTCTGGGGGGTGGGGTAATCCTAACTAGGACCCTCCGAAATGAAATGAAACTTTTATTCACAGTATATCAATTACATAAAAAGTACAAATGTTAAATCAATCAAACGCAATTTTGATACACTGCAAGGATGCGACATAGCAGAAAATGCTGTCTTCCTGTCGCTCCTCAGACGAAGCCAAAAAAATTCTCGACAGCAGACCGTGTATTTAAAACGATTTTTAAGGCGTATGACAGTGTCTCATTGACGACATGGACGAGCAAATAAGGATCACAGCTGTTAAGGGATTAATAGTTATATTGACGAGGATACAAGACAAAACGAGTTGATAATTATTAGGCAGTACAAAGTTCCATGATGTACTGAGTCGTAAAGTGACAAAGAAAAATAAAATAATGTCTTCATCTTATAATAATAATGTACCCAGTGCCGGCACCCGAGATCTCCTTTAAATGGGGTCTCGTGCTCCGTGCATTAGATTTCTTAACCTGCTCTTAACTTGCTCTCTGAATACATCATGGTGCAGAATTTAACCAAAAAAGAAGAAATAAAGTTTGCAGGACTCTCCAGGATGTTAGATCAAGTCGGTGGGCTGCTCACAAAATGGGATGAGGTTCCAGTGAGAGTGGGATTTCTTTTTTCTTCCTTTCCTTTCTTTCCTTCCCTTTTCCTCCCTTCCCTTTTTCCCTTTTCTTCCTTTTCCTCTTTTCCTTTATTTTTCCCCTTCAACCCTTTTAATTAACACAGTCGGGGTCAGATCGTTACACCCTCCGCCCTCCTCCCAGTAGGAGATAATAGCCGCAGTGTCTTAGTTATGACTAGGAGAGCCCCCAATCCACCCATGCCCCCCCCCCCCCCAATGGCTTGACATGCCCTATTATAGAATCCTGCCTACGCCCCTGGCTTGAAAGACCGAGATGTGCTTATGTGATTACTTACTGCCGCGAGCTCCGTGATGAATAGGGGTGGCCCATTTTGTTCATTACGCTGGGTAAAACGTTCATTTTTTACTTTTTATGGTTCAAATATTGTGAATATATTTGAAGATTAATGGGTGAACCCATCGATTGCTTTCGGAGATTTTATGTCTTTCGATAAAGATCTCGCGAAAATGATGACGTTTTATAAATAATTAAAGATAATTACAACAACAAAATATGTCACTGGATATGATAAAATTATCAGCATTCGATTGGTTGTGAATTATTCATGATGACAGATAGAAAGAAATCTGACACTGAAGCCGAGTTTACAATGACGTAAAACACTGCATTAAACTCAATACCTGAGCCTACTACAAAATGCATAATCTGACATTCTTTAAATTCCTGATATACATCTTCGAACGGAGTAATTGATGACATTAGGCGCGCGGTGGCACAGTAGGTAGAGGTGCAGACTGCAAGCCGAGAGGTCCTTCTTTCGTATCCCACCTGCGGCAACCGCGTTATGTCCTTGGGCAAGACACATCACCCCCATTGCCCATGTGGGGGCACGGTGACGTTGTGTACTAAGGCGTACTGCACATCGATGGTCCACCTGTCTATAACCATTGTTAACCCTGCTTGTGTGGAGTTAGTATGTTGGGGAGCTGACAGTTGCTCGCCGTTGCTCGGTGGTTCTCACCGGGTACTCCGGCTTCCTCCACCCGTAAAACTGTCGTGGTCATGATTCTCCATTGTGCAGAAATATGTGACCTTAAACACAAATAAGTAAATAAATAAATAAATTGATGGCATTATAAAAAGTAGTAAATTTTTCGAAGCCACTGTTTTCCATAATTCCTCTGGCAATTTACCCCCATGCTTCAGTGACCAAAACATCAAAATTTCTTGTCCCACTAACAGCGTAATGTAATCATATATCTGATACTAAAATATATATCTCCAGGTTACATGGCATTAGCTTCAACATATGCCCTATGTTTAAAATTTTACCTGAGTGTAATAGTGCGAAACTGTAGGACGGAACCCTAACCACTTCACTAATGCGCAGTTTGGTAATATCCTGTGCTGAACCATATTTTGCGAAAATGGGTTAAAACGAAAAATTGAAAACGCCTGGAAACGACTCCTACATGTAACTTTAAAATTGTTAGTACACATTTCAACATTATCTCATAAGGAACACTGCATTGAAAGGATAAAGTAATGCTGTTACTTACCCCAACCCCAACCCCACTCCAGCACCCACACTTCAAACATATTAGAAAAGACGTTTGTATAACTCGAAAAAGTCAGTCCAATAGGAGCTAACTTCAAGTGGTAAGAGACTTTGAAGTTTGCTTGTATTGGACTGACTTTTTCCGAGTCAAATTTGCAAACGTTTGGAGAACATCACGAAAGATAACTAATTGTTTCAGCCATATTTGCGTTTCTAAAACATCAAAAGCTAACTCTGATTTGAAGCTCAGCACGCAGTACAAATATTGCCCAACAGGCAGTTACATATATAAAAAAATTGTTTTGCCGCCCTGTGGCACTGAGAATGTAGTTTCCTTATTTCGAGTTTTCCGTAAAAAGCGACTAATAATGGAAGCAAGTTATAAAGTCATATCATATCGTCTGTCGCTCACATTTATTACAACGTGTGTCTTATATAGAGAATAACAATTTTCTGTGGTATACTTTCCTCGTATATGGTATCTCCCTACGCTGTACGGACTTATAGCACAGGACACTAAAATTTAATGACAGGTTCCAGAATTTAACTGTGCAAGTCATCACCGCGAATCAAAGAGACGCGCTGCGTTACTTTCCATCGCTAATTTACATTGGGAATTTCATGGTTTCTCGACTAAAAAAAAACACACCCTCCCTTCTCTCTGGCTATGTACGCCTCTGTGGCAGCCATTGGTGGAGTTCTCCGACAGATGATTTTCTGATGACTAAAAACCCCCGCCTAGGTCGAGATTCACATTTCCCATACCTCGCGCCAACACTACATGTGTAGGAGCAGGTGTTTCTCGCGCAGCCCGTTCTGAGTCAAAAGAAGTGCGGTCTGTCAAAGGCGTGTCCACTGTAATCATTGGTTAAAATGACGTCATCGGTAGAAATTATCCCCATTTTTGGTGGATTCTGCTGTTGTGGAGTTGCAGATTGTGCGGTTTGATGCTATTTCTGTCAAAAAAAGTATTTGTACAGATGCAGACTGTGGATGCACACATTCCAATTTCCTCCGCAGTTGACAATTGACATGAAATTTGTATGGTCACATCCCATGTCAAAAGAGGGAAAACCTGGTCAGTTCAATGCCTCTACGCTTAAGAAGCAATAAATTATCATTTCAGTACCAGAACTGAAAATATAATTTTCTGCCAAAACAGAACAAAAGTGAAACTCTTTCAAATATTTGGGTTGAGTATCGAAACGGTCTTCACATTCACAAACACATACCCCGCTTCTCCTCGCCACCATTCACCCTCCACCCAAAAGGAAAAATTGTCAGACAAGTCTTTCTATCGCAGATTTCTTCACTTGATTTACACTACGATTCCCACAGTGTGTATTCAGCATCGGTAGCAGGAGAGCGATGGATCGTGCCCTTCTCACATAAGCACATATCGGCACATAAAGCATGTGCCTATGTGCTAGGGCACATTGTGTCACATTGTGCCTTTTCACATAAGCACATATCGGCACATAAAGCATGTGCATATGTGCTAGGGCACATTGTGTCACATTGTGCCTTTTCACATAAGCACATATGACAAAAAAGGAATTCCATAGGATAGGCCATTGGATATAGAGGCGATGAGAATCGGATACAACTTCGTTGTAATAAGGGGAGATAACTCTGTACGATTAAGTACAGGTTATGGGAAATCAAGCAATCTAATTGGTTAGTTGATCTAGATAAATGAAACTACAAGAGTACTCAGAATAGGGTCAGAACTTACAAGAATAGACCAGAGATTGCTAAATATAGTAATAATAACGTAAGCTGTTCCAACTAATAGGCTCTTCTACGCTACTGTAGTATACTCCAGGGCAAAGGAACATGGACAGACGAAAACTATTGTATATATAGATAGCAGAGAATTCCGAAACAACTCGAAATAGTAAAACTTGTCGGGGTTGTTTGTGGTAATTAAACGAGGATTCTGGGAGAATTCTAAGCCAGAAAATTACTCTTCTACAAAGGAACCCCCCCCCCACCTATACCCCCTTGGTACCGATAAAATGGGAAATCCGTAGTAAATAAAGTCAATTTCGGTGATTTGGAGGGATTGTCGGGTTTATTTGGGTAATTCGTCATACTCCGATTCAATTGAACACATCCTCCGAATATACCCCTCTCTTGTTGAAAGATTTTGGGACACATAGCAACCACGTGCTACCATAGAAACCAAGATGGCGGCCTGCAGTATACAAAATGGACGACGGAAACACGTATCACCCTAACAACACGCGCTGCACATGCGCACTCACACCACGTATCACTATGGAGATGACGTCACAAGATGGCCGCTCACGCGGGTTACCTTGACAACCAAACATGACCACACCGGGTGACGTGACTAGGACGTCACGAGATCCTGCGTGAGATCATGCCAACCGGGCACGATCCATCGCTCTCCTACTACTAGCATCACCCGATACAATACAAACATTGAGAAATGGTGTAGATACACCATGCGTGGAATCCGGCCTACTTTTAGGAACGTCTTGTATATGAACACTACTGACTCGTTACGTATCTGATTGACATTATGACGTGAATAAACTGCTTTGACACAAAACAGTATCAAGCAAGAGAGTTATCAGACCGTCACAGGTGATATTTTTATTTAAAAATGTCAGCTTCATTCACTTAATTCAACTTGAGTTTAAACAATATTTATTCATCAATAACTGCGTTAATTATATACATCAAACAACCTAACCACATAGGTAATGTACACCAAACAGTATATAATATAACATGGGATGAAAAAAAAATATGTATGACGGGATTCGATAGTAAGGTTATGCTTATGAGTATCGTCTCATTAAATTAAAGTTTAATTGTGGTACAAATACAGAACACAGCGAGTTTATAGAACGGGGGACAGAAATCAACCACCCTTGTCCTTTATGGCTTATTCCAGTCCCCTATTACTCCATCCTCGCTGTGTTCCGTCTTAATTAACAGTTTCTCAATTTTGAACAACAAATGAAAATGTCAATGACACTGCAGCTCCACTTGTTCAAGAAGAGACCGAACTAAACAGAAAGCTCCAGTAATGATAAGTCACTCAATCAAGTTTCTACAAAAGAAACCCCACCATTCCAAAGCTATACACATGAAATCTGAAAAAGATCGGACGAAGGGTGCGACCCATAGGGTGTACAAATGGAATTCTTGACAGTTTATTTGCCAAATCCAAGATGGCTGATGGTGTCCATTTTTCAACGAAATTCAGAAGCATTTGATAGCTCCCATGTAGACATCACGCCAAAGCCACATATGAAATTTGAAAAAAAAAATTGGGTGAGAGATGTTGCCTGTACGGTGTGCCAACGCAATATATATTATGTGACAAATCTCACGAAATTCGGAAAAATTCAATAGCACCCATCTGGACATTGTCCAAAAGCCACATATGAAATTTGGAACTAATCGGGTGAGAGACGTGGCCTGTAGAGTATGCCAATGGAATTGTTGGCAATTTATGTGCCCAATCTAAGATGGCCACTGGTGGTCATGTTTTTCAGCTAACAATTGATTGACACAACTAAAAATTGATTCCGGCACCAGCAGTTAACCCTTTGCTCCACATAACGGCCAAAACCGACTAGCGCTATTCACAAAAATCGCCAATTAATTTTCATTATTTTTTTCATTTTTTGTCTCGAAAACTTAGTTATGACCCCTCCTTGGAACGAGCTCGTCGAGCTCGTTTCAATGAGGGGTCATAACCTATGTTTTTGAGACAAAAAAACAAAAAAAAAAACAGTTATTCAATAAATTTGTTTGCAAGAGTCATCTGTCTTTCGTGTTAGATAAAGGGTTAACAATAATTAATAATAGGGTGTAGTAGAGTAATATGATACCACTTTCTGTCTAATTCCGTCGCTTGTAAGCAGGAACGTAAATAGGTAGAGGGGGTAGGGAATGTGACACCCCTCCACCCCCCCACCCCCCAAATCAGATCTTCTGTTAGCAGGACAGCGAGTAGGGCCTCTCCCACGGTCCGCTGCCCACGCAACTACTGCCCTGTCGAGGAATTATTTGCCAGAATGTTGCCCTGTCTAACAGATTTGAACTGAACAGCTTGCACACGCTGGGCATCTCATATATCATGGTCTTGTCCAACTTCTATCTCAGTTGATATGCCCTGCTGTCCATGCAAAAGGAGGCCAGGGTGTCCTTGTAAATTCAACAATTCTATTTAGAATATATTCATTTATCTTCTTGTGCGGAGTGTCCTGCCCTACAGGGCACCTGCTATCTTACATGTATTGTGGGAGATATATATGCTGGGCAATATGCGCTGACAGTAGGCCAGGATGATGATACCCCCCCCCCCCCCCCCCCCCAATATTTTTGGTAGTTACGGACCTGGTGACATTCTCTCCTCCCAATAATTTGTTAAATCGAGTCATTTTCGTCTGAATTTTAGTGTAGATATCGATTCGCTAGTAACAGTGTACCTTATTATGAAACTAAATTTATTATACTTGGACGTATGTCACACACAGTTGGTTATACATCTGATGGTCTGTAGTATCCGACTAAGGCCGGTGAGGGCCCAGCATAGCCAGTTTGGAGTGCAATACGTGCTAAGTAAATAAGAAGGCAGGGAACCCACACGTCACGACTGCATGTATTTGAACAAGAATATTCCCAGAACTTTTGAGTTTTTAAGGTGCTATACTTAGAATATACCCTTAGTAGCTTGGTGTATCAAATGTTCACCACGAGTGGTATTAACAGCGAGTGGGGGCGCGGTGGCGCAGTAGGTAGAGGTGCAGCCAGCAAGCCGAGAGATCCTCGGTTCGAATCCCACCTGCGGCAACCGCGTTGTGTCCTTGGGCAAGACACTTCACCCCCATTGCCCACAATGGGAGCGCGGTGGCTCAGAAGGTAGAGGTGCAGGCTGCAAGCCGAGAGGTCCTCGGTTCCAATCCCACCTGCGGCAACCGCGTTGTGTCCTTTGGCAAGACACTTCATCTCCATTGCCCGCGAGTAGTAGTGTATGTTCCCCGACAGGGAATAGTTGGATGACCTCGGTGGATGACCTCGGAAGTGACGTCATATCACGTGACCCAGTGGCGCCATGTTGTGTTGCCATGGTAACCCGCGTGAGCGGCCATGTTGTGACGTCATCCCCATAGTGATACGTGGTGTTAGTGCGCATGCGCAGCGCGTGTTGTTAGGGTGATACGTGTTTCCGTCGTCCATTTTTTATACTGGAAGCCGCCATCTTGGTTTCTATGGTAGCACGTGATTGCTATGTTACCAATGGCCTCTAACAAGACAGGGGTATGTTCGGTGGGTATGTTCCTTTGTAGAAGAGTAAATCTAATTACCACAAACAACTCGACAATCCCCCAAATCACCAAAATCCACCCCAAATCACCGAAATTGACTTTATTTCCCCAATTGATCGGCTTAGCACGTAGTGCTATAGTACCGAGAGGGTATCGGGGGTGCGCTCGATTGAACAGGAGTAATGTTCTGGCTTAGAATTCTCCCAGAACCCCTTTTTGGATCCTTATCCCATGACGTTTTTCCCTATTAAGAATAGCACGTAGTGCTATAGGACAAATTTACCCAGAATTCTCTGCTTCTGTCTATATAAGCAACAGTTTTCGTCTATCTGGCCATGTTCCTTTGTTCTAGAGTATACTCCAGTAGCGTAGAAAAGCCTATTAGTTGGCACAGTTTTGCTTATTATTACTATAATTAGCTATACTAGTCTATTCTTGTTAGTTCTGACCCTATTCCAAGTACTCTCGTTGTTTCCTTTATCTAGATCATTTATATAAATTATAACTAACCAATCAGATTGCTTGATTTCCCATAACCTGTATGCAGAGTTATCTCCCCTGTGTATAATAAAAGCCTATATCCAATGGCAATATCCCCGGCACCCCAATTTAGGCACCCCTTTTTGAAAAACATATGACCTTCGACACCCCTTTTTTGTCATATGTGCTTATGTGAAAAAGCACAATGTGACACAATGTGCCCTAGCACATAGGCAGATGATTTATGTGCCGATATGTGCTTATGTGAAAAGGCACAATGTGACACAATGTGCCCTAGCACATAGGCACATACGGATATTTGAGGATACCTATTGCCTGGTATTGTATTATTCGAGGATACCTACTAGAGAATCCCTTTTTTGTCATATGTGCTTATGTGAAAAAGCACAATGTGACACAATGTGCCCTAGCACATAGGCACATGATTTATGTGCCGATATGTGCTTATGTGAAAAGGCACAATGTGACACAATGTGCCCTAGCACATAGGCACATACGGGTATTTGAGGATACCTATAGCCTAGTATTGTATTATTTGAGGATACCTATCTAGGATACCTTCTGGAGAATCCCTTTTTGTCATATGTGCTTATGTGAAAAAGCACAATGTGACACAATGTGACCTAGCACATAAGCACATGCTTTATGTGCCGATATGTGCTTATGTGAAAAGGCACAATGTGACACAATGTGCCCTATCACATAGGCACATACGACCAAAACGGGATTCCATAGCCACAGGCGTTTTCGAAAAAGGGATTCCACAAATGGGATTCCAAAAAGGGATTCCACAAATGGGATTCCGTTTCCATCTTGTCTCCAAAGCTCCACCGCCACTACTGGTCTATGGTCTATCTGTCCTATCATTAGGTTCAACAACAGTCTTGTTCCACTGCGGCCTTGTACCAGTACTATTGGCTAAACTACCATCAATTACTTCCTAGCTATACCTTCGCTGAAGCTTTCAAAATGTTCCATCTGATTTCCCCTGTATACATATAAGGCATTCCGTAAGTGGCCCAGTCCGTAAAAATTGGATTCCGTGTTTTTACATCGACACTCGAGGGTATTCCCATTCCCTATTGGAAGAATTCAGTTTACTAGGTTGTAGTTCAAAAATTCATATCACCTTCGTTATATTTTCATTAAGTTTAAAAAATTATTCAGTTCAAAGGGTGTTTATTTATATTAGATATAAAAAGTTCATTCAAAAAATTCATTCAGATCAAGGGTTTTAATTATATATACCTCCATTAGGGTTGTAGTTCATTCATTCAGTTCAAGGGGGTTAATTATATATACCTCCATTAGGGTTGTAGTTCATTCAAACAGTTCAAGAGGGTTAACATTGGGTTATAGTTCAGAACTTTGTTCAATTTGTTATGGTCAATTCAGTTCGATACCTTCATTGGGTCAGTTCTCTTCTATCTGTTCAGTTCGATTTTCGTCACTTTGTTTTGATAACTTCGATCTTAGTTGTGTTGGATCTTTGTTCACTTTGTTCTGTTCAGTCTGTCTAACTTGTTCGATCAATCAGACTAGTTTGACATTCTTTCACTTTGTTATGTTCACAATTGGTTATGTTGGATCTGTACCTTTGTTATTTTGTAGTGGTTGGTTGTCTCTGTTCAGAGTCTTGTAGTCATTGTTGAATTGGGTGTTATCAAACCCTTTCCATACCCTCGAGTGTCGATGTAAAAACACGGAATCCAATTTTTACGGACTGGGCCACTTACGGAATGCCTTATATGTATACAGGGGAAATCAGATGGAACATTTTGAAAGCTTGAGCGAAGGTATAGCTAGGAAGTAATTGATGGTAGTTTAGCCAATAGTACTGGTACAAGGCCGCAATGGAACAAGACTGTTGTTGAAGCTAATGATAGGACAGATAGACCATAGACCTGTAGTGGCCTTGGAGCTTTGAAGACAAGATGGAAACGGAATCCCATTTGTGGAATCCCATTTTTGGAATCCCATTTGTGGAATCCCTTTTTCGAAAACGCCTGTGGATATGGAATCCCATTTTGGTCGTATGTGCCTATGTGATAGGGCACATTGTGTCACATTGTGCCTTTTCACATAAGCACATATCGGCACATAAAGCATGTGCTTATGTGCTAGGTCACATTGTGTCACATTGTGCTTTTTCACATAAGCACATATGACAAAAAGGGATTCTCCAGAAGGTATCCTAGATAGGTATCCTCAAATAATACAATACTAGGCTATAGGTATCCTCAAATACCCGTATGTGCCTATGTGCTAGGGCGCATTGTGTCACATTGTGCCTTTTCACATAAGCACATATCGGCACATAAATCATGTGCCTATGTGCTAGGGCACATTGTGTCACATTGTGCTTTTTCACATAAGCACATATGACAAAAAAGGGATTCTCTAGTAGGGTATCCTCGAGTAATACAATACCAGGCAATAGGTATCCTCAAATACCCGTATGTGCCTATGTGCTAGGGCACATTGTGTCACATTGTGCCTTTTCACATAAGCACATATCGGCACATAAATCATGTGCCTATGTGCTAGGGCACATTGTGTCACATTGTGCTTTTTCACATAAGCACATATGACAAAAAAGGGGTGTCGAAGGTCATATGTTTTTCAAAAAGGGGTGCCTAAATTGGGGTGCCGGGGATATTGCCATTGGATATAGGCTTTTATTATACACAGGGGAGATAACAATGCATACAGGTTATAGGAAATCAAGCAATCTGATTGGTTAGTTATAATTTATATAAATGATCTAGATAAAGGAAACAGCGAGAGTACTTGGAATAGGGTCAGAACTAACAAGAATAGACTAGAATAGCTAATTATAGTAATAATAAGCAAAACTGTGCCAACTAATAGGCTCTTCTACGCCACTGGGGTATACTCTAGAACAAAGGAACATGGCCAGATAGACGAAAACTGTTGCTTACATAGATAGAAGCAGAGAATTCTGGGTAAATTTGTCCTATAGCACTACGTGCTATTCTTAATAGGGAAAAACGTCATGGGATAAGGATCCAAAAAGGGATTCTGGGAGAATTCTAAGCCAGAACATTACTCCTGTTCAATCGAGCGCACCCCCGATACCCTCTCGGTACTATAGCACTACGTGCTAAGCCGATCAATTGGGGAAATAAAGTCAATTTCGGTGATTTTGGGTGGATTTTGGTGATTTGGGGGATTGTCGGGTTGTTTGTGGTAATTAGATTTACTCTTCTACAAAGGAACATACCCACCGAACGTACCCCTGTCTTGTTAGAAGCCATTGGTAACATAGCAATCACGTGCTACCATAGAAACCAAGATGGCGGCTTCCAGTATAAAAAATGGACGACGGAAACACGTATCACCCTAACAACACGCGCTGCGCATGCGCACTAACACCACGTATCACTATGGGGATGACGTCACAACATGGCCGCTCACGCGGGTTACCATGACAACACAACATGGCGCCACTGGGCACGTGACATGACGTCACTTCCGAGGTCATCCACCGAGGTCATCCAACTATTCCCTGTAGGGGAACATACACTACTACTCCCGCGCGGGGGCAAGATGACGCCGTGTACTAAGGCGTACTGCACGTCGATGGTACGCATGTCTTAAACCAATCTAACCCTGCCTGTGCTGCAGTGCGGAGTTACGATGTTGGGGAGCTGGCAGCTGCTCGTCGTTGCTCGGAGGTTCTCTCCGGGTACTCCGGCTTCCTCCACCCGTAAAACTGTCACGGTCATGATTAGCCATTGTGCATAAATATGTGACCTTAAACATAAATAAATAATAAATACATTGCTAACATGGGGGCACGGTGACGTCGTGTACTAAGGCTTACTTCACGTCGATGGAGCACTTGTCTTCAGGCAATGCTAACCCTGCTTGTGTGGAGTTAGTATGTTGGGGAGCTGACAGCTGCTCGCCGTTGCTCGATGGATCTCCGGGTACTTTTTTACCGCGAAGCATTATTAGCCGTTTGTGTGGTTACTAGCTTTAGTGGTAGGTCATTTTATGCGTTGATAGTATAAATTCTGCGCCGAAGGAAGGTCGCCCAGAGAAATTGTGGTTTGTCGGAAAGTTCAAGTCTTTTACACAACAGCTGAATAACTTATGTACGTCCGGGACGACCATCATTGTGTCCTTGTGCAAGGCACTTTATCCCAGTTGCCTACATGGGGGCACGATGGCGCCATGCACTACGGCGTACGGCACGTCGATGGTGTACATGTCTTCAACCGCTGTAACCCTGCTTGAGTGGAGCTTGAATGGAGTTAGAATGTTGAGGAGCTGCCAATTACTAGTCGATGCTCGGTGGTTCTCTCTGGCTACTCCGACTTCCTCTACTCGCCAACTGTCCTGGTCATGATTAGCCATTGTGCAAAAATATGTGACCTTAAACCCCAATAAATAAATTCACAGCGAGCCTTTGGCGCGCGGTTAACACCACTTCACCACGAGTGGTGAACATTTGGTACACCAACTTACTTTGGGTATATTTTATTTATACGATGATCGTCAGATTATTAAGAGTCGCCATTATTATTTCTCGATTTTACTGGGCAGCAGCCGTACATACGAGCGAATTTGTTTTGGTTTACATGAGAATCGGTGGGCGGTACTTCCGCTGTCAATTTTATCACCGAAACGAAATAGAAAAAGAAACAGGGCCTTTTTCATTTTAATAACATAATAACATACTATTTCGAGTTATGGATGATTTATTAACACGAGACAATGCATGTTTGTTAATTTTGGGTGTTCTATGGGGTAAACTCCTTTAAAAACGTAATAAATAATTGCTACTTTCATTTCACTCTTCGCGAGGCGACATGTGATAAAGTTAGACAAGTTTGCATTCAGGTCGACATCACCAAAGGTCAAATTGGATGTAGTTCCACTGAAGGTGTAAATTTGAACTACTGAAATCCCATTTCTGGCGTGTTCACCACGGTTGGTGTATAAAGCTAAAATTTATCTCATAGGCTTTTCATATATAGTAGAATAGGTCATCATTGTATAAATAAGTAATGGGAAATATAGCTTGAAAAGAGTTGACATGATAAATTAATTAAGCCTTTTTTATTTATTATGTGGTTGCGAGATATGGTCCCCTGACCTTAATACTCCTTTTGCGAACTCTACAGCCTATGAACAACTCCACTTGAAATTTTGTAAACAAATATTAATGTTGAATAGAAAAGCCTCTAATCACACGGCACGAGAAGAGTTGGGTAGATATCCTATTGTGAACGATGCCATCTTACATCTCCATAAATATGTCGATAAATTATCCAAAAGTGCTGGCGATAACATACTCTCCAGCTCTTTCAAGGGGTCGCTCAAATCTAAACTTCCGAAAACTTGGATAACTCGGTTATCTCGTTATAATATCAGAGTTTCCGATGATAATACGTTAACTAATAGTAATGGAAAATGCCTGAAGGATTTACTGAAGATATGTTTAATGATGACAAAATGAAAGGCAGTAATAAGGTATGAGCGTATCGATTAGTTAAAAATGAATACAAGCATGAACCTTATCTGAAAATCACCAGATCTCGACGGGCCCGTGAACTGTTTACTAGACTTTGAGTTAGTAACCATAATTTAGAAATAGAAAAGGGTAGACATAAACAACCTCCAACGCCCCTAAATGATAGGAGATGCCAGTTGTGCGATACCTGCGAAATAGAGAGCGAAAAACATTTTGTTATGTATTGTGAGGCATATGTCGAAATTAGGGAACGGGGTTCGAAGAAATTATAAAAGAAAACAAAGAATTTAAACAATTAAATCATTCGGAGCAATACTATTGTATATTGAAAAACTGTGATAGTAAATCGATTAATTTTATTTCTAATATGATCTGGTCATTCTTCTGTAAGCGAGATCACCTTGTTAAAGAAAAAAGTCATTAGTACTTTATATTATACATCATGTTTATTATATCTTCTTATTTGTTATGTATGTATTGTACAACTGCCATTGTAGTGTATTGCATTAAACTATTTTCGATATCGTTAAAAGTCTGAAAAATGTTTTTTATTTTTTGTTGTTCAGAATTGTGAAGACTTGTACATAAATACGGATGAACAATAAAAAACTGACAAATTATGACATTGCTTAGATTTTTGATGAAATAAAAAATAACCTATTTTCAATCTATTTTTCCTTTACTTATACTGTTGCCTGAGTGCTAGAATGTTCTATGTCCCACATGGGACATAGAACATTCTAGCACTCGGGCGACGATATTACAGCACTTTAACTTGAATTCCAGCAGATTAGTATTCTAATTACACCTTTGAAGCATGCCTTCTTCGACAATGGAGATGGAATATTTTATCAGTTGGGAAATGAGCTGTGACAGTTGGAACAAATCAAGTCCCCCCCCCCCCCCCCCCCAATCCGTAATCTTCGTTCGGGACACACCTGCTTTGTTTCCACCTCGCAGCAGCGAATAATAGCCAAAGATAGGCTGCGGAGAGTAAGGGGTGGGGGGGGGGGGGGGGTGTTAGCAGTTTCTGACTAATTTGCCACATCTGATGGAAAGGTGTGCCCATATCAGCTCCTTCTTTCTGAGTGAACAATCCGCACTCCGAATAATAAAAACACCGTTATTTTACAGGCCGCGACACGTGTTAAATATTACGTCCGCTCTAACATGAACTTTTCCTATTAGAAGAAAGAATGTGATGAAAATTTCACAAAGCATTTTTGTTCACGCATGCTTTCCGACAATACATGAATAATTATGGAATCTCAGATCCATCGACTGAGTAATGTTGTTGCATTTTGACAAATAGTATGATGAATGCTCTCCCAATCAAGCGCAGGTGTTGTGCTTTTCAGCGAGCGCCCTTCACGCGCCTCTGCTCAGAGAAAATCTACGACCAATCAAGTAATCATATTTTCCAAAATGACTCGCAAATGTCTCACAGGTGTTTAGAGAACGGTGCTAAAATATCATAATATCTGGGGTTGCGCCAGGAAATTATTGAACGTTTCCAAAGATGCGTTACAAATATATACCAGCGCTGTAGAAATTCTCGGTGTGATTTCCTGTGAGACTTCTTGAACGAGAACTAATTCTCTTTCATTCTTTCTTACTTTGGCTGAATACATGTGCACCCGAGAAGCCGCGTTGGGTCTGTGAGCATTAGAATATAATTTCAACGGTTCTAACCATTAGAATCCCAATTTTAATGGGGACTGAAGGCCCCCCATTTCAAATTTGTACGCCGATTTCAAAATAATTTAAGGTCGAAGTTGACATTTAAAAAAAAATATAGAAAGTACTTTACTTACATTCTCTTTTTCTGGATTTTGATTATTGACCCCTTCACCTAACATGAAAAGCAGACGACATTTACCAAAAAAAATTCTTGAATAACTAATTTTTTTCTCTTTTTTTGTCTCAAAAACATAGATTATGACCCCCTCATTGGAACGAGCTCGGTGAGCTCGTTCCAATGAGGGGTCGTAACCTATGTTTTTGAGACAAAAAATGAAAAAATAATGAAAATTAATTGGCGATATTTGAGAATAGCGCTGACCGGTTTTGGCAGTTACGTTGTTAAAGGGTTAAACCCTGACCTAATGTTTTGGCCAAAATCGTCCATCGCATTCAGGGCATTTCAAACGTGGAGGGTGGTGGTGGGGGGGGGGGGGGGGGGGCAAAGCCATGGATGTGCTCCCACACACTAATATCAGAGTTCATTTGGTTATGGAAAGGTATGGAAAGCCTTGGAAAATAGTAAATTGATTTTCTTGGCTCTGGAAAAGTATGGAAAATTTGGGTGGGTTTTGGAAAAGTTTTGGAAAACGAATAGATATGTATAATATGTGTATTTCTCCCGTCGAATGTGGCCATTCAAAAAATATTTGTACTCCCAATTTTTTGAGTTCACCAAGAATTCCTGCTTGAGTCATTGGTGTTTGGGCTTCTTAACCCTTAACCCTTTACCCAACGCAGACGATATCAAAATTTATTATTTTAAATATAATTTTTTAAAAATTTTCAAAAAATTTCAACAAAACCATATCATGTGACCCCTCATTGGAACGAGCTCAATGAGCTCGTTCCAATGAGGGGGTCACATGATATGGCTTTGTTGAAATATTTTGAAAAAATTAATTTATTCAACTGCTCAATTTGCATATTACGCGGGCGGATGCGGGCGATTCGTTAGGTAAAGGGTTAAAGGACTGGTGGTTTGTAAACGTTTTTTCTACACTTCGATAGACTACATCTGGTAACCTTGCAGTTGTTTTTAAGCTAGTCCTGGCTGCCTGTTTTGACAACCAAGACTTGCACAGAGACAACTTCCAAGATACTTTGAATGCAACTAAAAACTTTACCTAACGCCTCAATATTCGAGCCTCGGATTTATTGCTGTACGAAAGGGGTCAAAGTTGGAATTGGGCCCCTTAGGGTTAAAAGGGTTGTCAAGGGATGTTGGGGGCGGGGGGGGGGGGGGTAGAATTATATATTGAGTTAGATTTGACCTTTTGGATGATGGAAATTTGATGTCAGAGGTATGGAAAAGGTATTTATATATTTGTTGGGGTTTAACGACACTTTCGACAGCCAGGGTCATCTCGTGTCGGACAGTTTTACGGATGAAGGAAGCCGGAACACCCGGAGATAACCACCGAGCAACGGCGAGCAATCGTCAGGATCCCCAACATACTAACTCCACGCAAGCAGGATTAGCATTGGTTGAAGACAAGTGCACCATCGACGTGCAGGACGCCTTAGAACACAACTCCACCATGCCCCACGTGAGCTATGGGGGGGGGGGGGGGGAGTGTCTTGCCCAAGGACACAACGCGGTTGCCGGAGGTGGGATTCGAACCGAGGACCTCTCAGCCTGCAGCCTGCACCGCTACCAACTAAGCCACCGCGCCCCCATGGAAAAGGTATAGAAAACCAAAATAACTTGTCTCTATCAACCCTGTAATATATATCAACGGCGGCTTGCGTGCCTAAGGTAATAATAAGAATACAATATACAATGCTATGGTTGGGGCAACTGCAAATCAACACTAAGAAAAAATGTACAATTTTTGGCATCACATTAACCCTTTACCCAACGCAGACGATTTCAAAATTCATTATTTGAAATATCATTTTTTAAATTTTTTGAAATAAATTTCTACAAAACCATATCATGTGACCCCTCTTTGGAACGAGCTCGTCGAGCTCGTTCCAAAGAGGGGTCACATGATATGGTTTTGTTGACATTTTTCGAAAAATAATATTTTTTCAGCTGCTGAATTTGCATATTACGCGGGCGGGTGCGGACGATTCGTTTGGGTAAAGGGTTAAACAGATTTCACCACCGGAGGGGAAATTTGTCAAATATGGAGCAAAAAATCTGTGCTTCTCTCGACCTTGAAGGTCGTAGAAGAGACAAATCATAAGAGGAAATTTTCAGTCACATCTTAATCCTTTGAACCCGAGGGGTCTTTTTTCTGGCCCGGAACATGAGATACGTCATAATTTCGTTAAATGGGATGGCTGTTGAATGAAAGTGTGGGGTAGATCAATCAATATTTTAAACTTGCAGCCTCGTGGATGCACGTTGAAAATATTAATTGGTCTACCCCCAAATAATAAATATGGACTTTTCCAATTGCTGCCTTTGGACTGACATGGAAGATACCACCTGGGTTCAAAGAGTTAAGAGTAAAGAGTCTGTGCACTCACTAACTATTAACTCCCAATACGATTGCAATGGGGAGCACGGTGGCTCAGTGGTTATGGCCTTGAACTTCAAACTGAGA
Organism: Pictodentalium vernedei; assembly: GCA_031216915.1. NCBI lineage: Eukaryota > Metazoa > Mollusca > Scaphopoda > Dentaliida > Dentaliidae > Pictodentalium > Pictodentalium vernedei. The sequence goes on from CM062288.1 coordinate 280,384,579, forward strand.
GGGCAGCATTTTGATCCCCGCCTGGGTTAAATGCGGTTTGTCCTTGGCCAAGGCGCTTAATCACGATGACCCACGTTGGTGCACGGTGGCACTGTGTACTTAGGCGTACTCGATGGTACACCTGTCTTCAACCAATGCTACTAACCCTGCTTGTGTGGAGTTAGTACGTAGGTGAGTCTGGCAGTTGCACGAATGCTGTCTCAGGGTACTTCGACTTCATCCACTTGTAAAACTGTCCGACATGGGGTCACCCTGGCCGTCAAAAGTATCGTTAAACCAGAATAACTAAATTCTATGGAAATGACACAAACTCAGCCTGCTTAGGTATTGTAGACCTAAGATTCACTTTACAACATCAAAACAAATGTTCCATTCTATTGAAATGGGTTCATGTATCCCCAGAAGGATGACTGGTTCCATTCTGATATTGAAAAAGCGGAAAATCTATTTTTTATCACACATTCTGGAATATCGCGAACAACCATTAATTTTAAATGAGTATATAATGAATTGTGTTATACGTCTGTACATTTCTGTACCAGCCTTTAGTCCCCACTTCTTATTGCTCATCATGACCGATCAAAAATATACGTGATGTCGTCTTTAAAATAAGAACGAGATTCTCACATCATTGCCACGTACAATAAATGATTCTACAATAGTTATCGTACGGTCTCAACAATTTATTTATTTAAATTTTAAAGACGAGCTTTACTAAAAGGGAACAAAATTGAGGCATAGTGCTAACTGACACTAAGTTAACTCTTTCAGGGCCGTAGGCTACAATTTTTTACGTGAAAGAAAAATTAGCAGTTAATCAGCAGACGACATAATCAACGTTATTTTGTTTTTAACCCTTTGAACCCTAGCGACCTTATTCCGACCAGGAGCATCATACGTCATACCGTTATTAAATGGGATGGCTGTGCAGTAAATGTGTGGGGTACACCAATCAATATTTTCAACGTGCAGCCCCGAGGCTGCACGTTGAAAATATTGATTGGACTACCCCAAATAATAAATATGGACTCTTCTAATTGCTGCCATTGAACTGGGATGGAAGATACCACTATAATTCGAAGGATTAAAACAATATTTTTTTATTTTCTCAATGAAATGGCGTTTGGCGAACAATCAGTGCCTATATTAACCATCCCATATAACATCGGCATAACCAAACAACGGGAGAATGAAGTATTTATATAGTTTCCAATGCGTGCCTGCACAATCTATATTTTAGGCTTCTTAGACAGTTTATCATAGGGCTGACTTTATTTATAAGACACTCTATATGTGAATCCCATTGTCCTGTTTTTTGGAAAGATCAAACCAAGATGTTTTTATGTCTCTTCTATTTGCTGTCCAAGAGGTAAGGTAAAGATGGGGGCGAAGCGTGTGATTTACTCGACTGGAAATATACAACGATTCATGCTTTTGTGGATTAAATGTGACCTGCCATGTTTTAGACCACTGAGCAATTTTTCTCAGGTCATTATTCAAAACTTTTGCTACTAATTTTGCTTTGCATCTTCGATTACTAGATAAAGTGTAGTATCATCGGCATAAAGTCTATTGTTGGGTGTAATATCTTTAACGATATCATTTATGTAGATATTAAACAGAAGTGGCCATAAAACGGATCCTTGTGGCACGCCGGCTTTAATGGTTTGATTTTTGGATTTCTCCCCATTTACGACTACATACTGTCAGTGATTTGTTAGGTAGCTGTTAAACCACGCGAGTAGGTTACCTCTTATTCCAACAGAGTCCAATTTATGAATTAATTCGTCATATCATATTCTATCGAATGCCGTACTTATATCACAGAATACTAATCTGACTTTTTTTATTTGTGTCCATATTACTAGCAATATAGTTATCAGTATCTAATAATTGGTAAATTGTACTGTCAACCGGAATGAAGGCTGACTGTAAGGGTGTTAACAATTCGTTTTCCACCAAGAATGAAAAAATGTGTTTAAAAATTACTTTTCTAGAATTTTGCTGACAGAACTTGTTAAAGAGACTGGCCGATAGTTTACCTTCTCACTAAGATACTTGGCATGTGGATCTATCACCATGAGCCGGTTTGCAGTGTACCATAGTGACCTTCATGTGACCTTGACCTTTGACCTGAAGGTCAGATTTATGTGTTTTTTTAAGGGAACCATCACACAAACTTTGTCCGGGCCATAACTTTTTTGTCTTTTGACCTACACCTTAGATACATGGCATGTGGATGTATCACCATGAACCGGTGTGCAGTGTACCATAGAGACCTTCATGTGATCTTGACCTTTGACCTGAAGGTCAGATTTATGTGCTTTTTTAAGGGAAACTGTCTGGACCAGAACTTTTTTGTATTTCGAGTCAGGCTTTAGATATTTGGCATGTGGATGTATCACCATGAGCCGGTGTGTAGCGTGCCATTGGGACCTTCATGTGACCTTGGCCTTTGATCTGAAGGCCAGATTTGTGCTTTTTTCAAGGAAACTTTGTCCGGACCAAAACTTGTTTGTCTTTTTGAGCCAGGCCTTAGATATTTGGCTTGTGGATGTATCACCATGAGTCGGTGTGTCGCATACCATTGTGACCTTCGTGTGACCTTGACCTCAAGGTCATATTTATGTACTTCAAATAGGGAGTAATTGTCCAGACCAGAATTATTTTTTTGTTTTTTGACCTAGGACTTGGTTATTTGACATGTGGATGTGTCACCATGAGACCGCATGTCGTCTACCTCGATGACCTTCATGTGACCTTGACCTCTGACCTTAAGGTCAAATTTATGTACTTCAAATAGGGAGTAATTATCCAGACCAGAACTTTTTTGTTTTTTGACCTAGGACTTAGATATTTGACATGTGGATGTATCGCAATTAGACCGCATGTCACATGTAATCATGACCTTCATGTGACCTCTGACCTCAAGGTCAAATGTATGTACTTTAAATAGGGAGTAATTGTCCAGACCAGATTTTTTTTTTTTGGACATGTGGATGTGTCACCATTAAAACGCATGTCCGCTACCTTGATGAACTGCATGTGACCTTGACCTCTGACCTCAAGGTCAAATTTATGTACTTCAAATAGGGAATAATTATCCAGACCAGAACTTTTTTGTTTTTTTACCTAGGACTTAGATATTTGACATGTGGATGTATTGCAATTAGACTGCATGTCACATGTAATCATGACCTTCATGTGACCTTGACCTCAAGGTCAAAGTTATGTACTTCAAATAGGGAGTAATTGTCCAGACCAGATTTTTTTTTTGGACATGTGGATGTGTCACCATGAAACCGCATGTCCGCTACCTTGATGAACTGAATGTGACCTTGACCTCTGACCTCAAGGTCAAATTTATGTACTTCAAATAGGGAATAATTGTCCAGATCAGAACTTTTTTGTTTTTTGACCTAGGACTTAGATGATTGACATGTGGATGTATCACAATGAGACCACATGTCATCATGACCTTCATGTAACCTTGACCTCAAGGTCAACTTTTATGTACTTTAAATAGGGAGTAATTGTCCAGACCAGACTTTTTTTTAACATGTGGATGTTGAGCTAGATCATAGATATTTATAACCCCGCTCCCCAAAGGGGAAGTTGGGACGAACTTGTTTACCTCTGTCTGTGTCTGACAGTCTGTCCATAACAACATTTTGCACATTTTTCTCAGCAACTTTTAATTTCTCTTTTGAGCTAGACCATAGATATTTGGTATGATTGTCAGTATTATTCATGTATATATAATTTGCAGTGCATTAAATAGGAAGGAAGGGGAGACATATGTTTTAGTGTGCTAAAACAGTTTCTAGTTAAATCTGGCCCTCAGCTTTCTGGGGTTCTAAGTTACTAATAGCTGACCTTACTTCTTCTGCGAAGATTACTATGAATTCGAGGCACATTTCACAACGTGGAATGGGTGGTAGTTCCTTGTCATTGACTTAGTTATCTTGATCAACAAAATACGTATTTAATAAGTCTGCAGTTGACTTTGCATCACTAATTATGTCCACATTTTCTTCAAGTGACGAGAAAAGTTCACCCAAAAGATTGTGCTCTTTGGAGAATGATTTAAGTGACCCCACCAGTGTTTACTTTCAAAATTACGAGATGATACGTAGGTTTCAGTTTTGAGATCCTATTCCACTTTGGCTGTCCGTATGAGTGATATAGTTTCATTTCTGTCATGCCTCAATCTCGCCCAGTCTACGGCCTTATTTGTCTGTTTTGCTTTTCTCTGTGATCGATCACGCACTCTCATCATTTTACGGATCGTTGAATTCATTCAAGGTTTATATTTCGGACGTACTACAATGGTTTTGTTTGGTATGTAGTTTTTAGCTGATTCGATGACATACGATCTAAGGCCCTCTGTGGTATCATTTAAATTTTCAGTAAAAAAGTTTTCTCTCTTAGTTTGAGCAAAATGTTCCTGTAATCCGTTTGTATCCATATTACTGTAATCCCAACTTTGTCTTCTAAAAGAGGCCGTTTTACTCTTTGTGAATTTTAATGTAACAAAAGCAGCAGGGTGGTCACTATAAAAAAGGGGGGCGGGGGGGGGGGGGAACAATTTCCAACTAGAGTTGGACACGATACTAAAATTAGATCAATCAACGTTTCGTCGGCGAGGGGATTCCAGTAAGAAGTTAGCTATTTACCTGACAAAAACGCAACTAAAAAATCCTGCAAAAACGTTTCGACTGATAACTGGAAACATATTCATATTCTACCAACAAACATAGCTTATGACCCCTCATTGGAACGAGCTCGTTCCAATGGGGATCATAAACTATGCATTGATGGAAAAATTGGCAAACAAAAAATATTTCCATTACGTTTGATAAAGGGTTAATTCAGAAGGGCTGTAGAATTGAATTATGACAAACCATTGCATTAATGTAGTGCGGGTAGGGTGTGAGACATTTCCCAGGGGTATTTCATTGGGAACATATCCTCGAACAATTCCCCTTGGGGATACTTACCCCTACAGACATTTGCACCCAACGGCCACTTCGCAAAAAATCGTTTTCACCTGCGGTCGAAAAGTAGCAACTCCAGTGGTTCTATCGTTAGTTTGTCTGTGCTTTTTATTGTCCAGATAAAATCAAGGTATCCCTGTTACCTCTAAACGTTTCCCACCCTATAGTCCACTGAATATCAACCTTCAAGAAAAACTTTGACTAGTCAACCTTCAAGAAAAACTTTGACCAGAATGCCCGCAAAATACCCAAAGAAATAGTCCAAATGACATAAATAATGAAAATTCTTGCCCCGAAACCAATCTCACCAATCACTAGCTCTACAAAGCCACCAGCGAAAAGAAAAGAAAAGAAAAAGGCAACGAAACGCCACTAAGCATGACCACTAACAACCAAGCTAACAAGAGAGTCTCCTGAGTCATAAAAGCAATTAAACAGCAATGAGGGTTTAAAAGGTTGCCACATATCTCGCCCAGGCGCCTAAACCAACATGCCAATCGCCGACTGTTTTATTACCACCCCCTTGTACCGCGATAACCACGCGGAGTTGTTGGTGTAAATTGATTATCTCAATACAACTGGATTAGTGCAACGCTCATTGGGCACAAACACAAAAGTGTCTTAGCTGCAATTATATTGAGGGGGAGGGAGTGGAAACTGTTCCAATAAATAGACAGCGCCCAACAAGAGCATCTCGATAGCGTTCAATTTTCAGACGGCTCGCAATCGCCGAGTGCGTTTTTAACCCTTTACCTAACGTAACGGCCAAAACCGACCAGCGCTATTCACAAAAATCGTCAATTAATGTTCATTACTTTAAATTATTTGTCTCCAAAACATATGTTATGACCCCTCTTTGGAACGAGCTCATCGAGCTCGTTCCAATGAGGGGTCATAACCTCTGTTTTTTGAGACAAAACATGAAAAAAAATTAGTTATTCAAGAATTTTGTGTGCAAGTGTCGTCTGCTTTTCATGTTAGGTAAAGGGTTAAAGAAAATACCTTGACGCCCTCGACAAAGGAATATATTTATTGTGTACAAATTATCACGACAATGGAAGCTGAACACTCACATCATATTTGGGGTATTATGAACAAATAAACTATAGGAATGATATTGGATATGTTATAGGATACGTACAGTACAGTCGCCGTGGACTGGTCGTAATCCACGCGTGGCAGTGATGTCCACGCATGCGTTTACCGAGTAAAAAAAATCATCATCAGCAAAATTTTAATTAATTAATTTTTTGATGATTATTCCTATAATTAGTGTTTGGAATCTAATATTATTACATCCGCAGAAATATTGCCCACCCATGGAAAGTGGCCCATCCACGGCGGCCGTACTGTAGGGTTGATAACACGGCTGACTTGACATTAAAAAAAATTATACCTTGCTTTTTAATTAGATGATTAAATTGCAAAGCCACACAAGTGACATTCAAGTTCAGACAATGTCAAGGTACTATTTATAAGTTATCAAAAACGCGCAAAATTAAAAACTGTTCGAAAACACAAGGCAAAAAATCCTGTCTCTTCGATCAGGTTAAGTACGGCCATGCCCTTCCTTATTCCAGACGCTTTACATATTCACGTTGTTTATTATTTAAATGGGGTCGCGGTGGCGTTGCTGTAATCGGTTTTCGTCAGATCACTGAAGTTAAGCAACGTCGAGCGCGGTTAGTCCTTGGATGGATGGCCGTCTAAGCTGTCGATTCGGACTCCCGCGTTATGTCCTTGAGCAAGGCACTTAACTCCGATTATCCACATGGGGGCACTATGACTCCTTGTACTAAGGCGTACTGCACGTCGACGGTGCGCACGTCTTCAACCAATCTAACCCTGCCTGTGCTGTAGTGCGGAGTTACGATGTTGGGGAGCTGGCAGCTGCTCGTCGTTGCTCGTTAGTTTCTCTCCGGGTACTCCGGCTTCGTCCACCCGTAAAACTGTCACCGACACGATATGACCTTGGCTGTTAAAGTGTCGTTTAACCTTAATAAATAAATAAATTATTTAAACACCAGAAACATAGAATATTAACCTCCTATCCTATCTGGAGAATTGTTTTTACTCTATGCGTATTGCTGGCGGATATTCCTGCCCAGAACAGGTTTTCTCTTCCCATAGAAATAAGTGTAATTTTAGTTCATTTAATCAAATTTTAATCCGAAAGGGGAATAGAATTTTTCTTTGAGTATTCATCGAGTTAAATTCAGATGCATTTTCATCAAACCTAGTCTTGACTGCTTCATAGCAGTCATGACTGAATTTGATGAAAAATTTCTTGAATGGATTAGTCCTAACTAAGACACACCGGCCATTACCCCCTTCTTCCTCTTCAAGGAAGTGGAAGGAGGGGTAATAAACGGTGGGTCCTAGTTCGGACTAGGCGACGACGAGTGTATCTGGGGAGGGGGATGTCGCACTTTCAATAGGTGGTACCCCCGTGAACATTTTGAAAATTAGACCCCCTCCCCCCCCCCCCCCTCTTGATTGAATCTGGCGGGGAAATTGGTGAAAAAAATATTATTGATTTCCAGTTGGAGGTGTACGGAGGGGGTGGGGCACAAAATTCATCTGACCCCCCCCCCCCGGGTACACCCATGGGTGTTACACACTTTCACCTCCCTCGCTCCAGGATTTACATCCCTGCATTTTTTATCTCGAGAAATAGAGCATAGTTTAAGGGTTTTTTTTCTGTGCAACTATTATCTAAGAAATGCGAACACGGATAACAACTGACAATTGAATCTTTATTGGTATATAATATTGCCCGTGTGATATAACAGAACTCAAAACAGCATATCTGTCGCTAAATCCACTGATGTGGTATAATTTTACAATAACAAGATTCGATTTCCCGTATCTTATTAAATCTTTCAACACGGTTCATAAATGAATAACTCGAATGTTTATCTTACCCCGTGATTAATTAATTGCCTTTAATCTCGTAACCTTTGACTGAAAGACAATTATAAACCTGATCAGGTCCATGGACAGCGACCGGAAAAATTCTCTAGGAAAATTAGACTCTCAGCTCAGCCAAATGACGAAAAATATGACACAGGGTAAGGAATAAATAACAGTGATAACGAAAATGACCTATAACACGACCCCAGGCCACGTTCAACACCGCTGTCCTATAAAACAAGAATTGTAAACCGTTCGTCCCCTGAGTTCCAATGTGTTCTATGTGTCAGTAGGCACATAGAACATATTGGAACTCCGGGGACGCGTTGGGAAATAAGTCCATTTTCAGCTAATCATATAAGAGAAAACATAAGTTACATATAGGGGTCCCATTAAGTAACCCGGAAGCGAGCTATAGCCTTGATCCTTGGGCTATTGGCAGGTGAATGATTTATTTCTTATTTTGTTATTCCAAACACCTCCGGTTGATGTGACGGGGAAATCGGTTATTTTCGGAAATGTGACTCGTGTGTAACATCGTGGGTTATGTGGGAGGCGAAGGAAGCATTTCAGCCTTTGAATGGAGGAGGGGGTGGGGGTGGGGTGGAAAGGCATTCATACAGTGATATACATCAGCTCTAGCCAATGTGCCTGAGTGGCAAAGTTGGAATATAATGCACAAAGCCATGTTTGGGACTAAAGGACCTATACATTGAGAAAAGAGCACATTTTTGCTCCATATGTCCTCATCATCTCGGAACAGTGAGGAAATGTGTTAAAGTTGGAGCAAAAAATGTGCACTTTTCTCGATTTTAAAGGCCGCAAAAGAGCAAATCGTATGGGATAATCATAATATTCCGTCACATCTTTAGAGTGAAACGCCCATGGGCACCCTTCTTTTTAGTTACAAATAAGAAAAGTAAAAGGGACGGAATTTGAATCGTGAGATCCCCACCACAACCTGATTCTCTGATTATGCTCTCTCTCTCTCTCTCTCTCTCTCTCTCTCTCCTCTCTCTCTCTCTCTCACAACTATTTCTTGAAAAATCTGGGGGCGGGACCACGTTCCTCCTGTTCGCCCATTTTCACCAATGCCCCTGATGGGTTTACCACCCCATGAGATAAAAGAGTCATTGTTGCATTAGAATCCAACTTTTGGCTTCTGCTGAGTCAAAAACATGGGAAATTTTCTCTTTTAAGGAAAAGTGTCATTGGCACCTGCCACCTAGAGTCATTGGCATGGCAATGACAAAACATAGAACAGTGCTTTTTTCAAAAGATGACCAGAACCTGTCACTGTGGTATCTCATGTCACTGTTAAAATGTCTAAAATCATCAAATATTGATTCTATAGTGCTATGCTTGTGCTGTAAGTACCCATATTTGCACTTTCACAACTTATGTTTTAATCCCCACAGACACCCATTCTGACAAAAAGAGTGAAATTGTAGAAAACATGTTTCCAAAGAGGATGAATCAGACATTTGCTTCAAGAATATAGTGGTCTTTGATGTTGAATATATTTATGTGTGTATGTGGAGGTGGGGGGGGGGGGGGGGGGGGGGGGGTGATGAAAGATAGTGAGCTGCCAATTACTGAAAATGTAGATCGTGGCAAATGAAAAGCAAAGAAACACCTTGTCTGCAGGCAGGCAGGCAGGCAGGCAGGCAGCAGTCTACGGAATGACATACAATGGAAAAATATAGTGGAAGAGCCATGACAAGGTTGTCAAATAGAAAAGTAACTCAGTGGATCATGAGTGCTGCAGTCTCAAAGTAAATCATAAGAAACTGAAAGTGTATGATATTAATTTTAGCCTCTAAAAACATGCTGTACAGTCTTTCCAAATGTTTATCATCAGATGAGGGTTGAGTATGTGTGTGAGGGGGACTTGGCTTAAGGAGAGAGCAATATTTCACAAATATCAATGTAAATTTGTGCTTATCATGGGAACCATGACAGCACTAGTACTAGACTGCTGTATTGGTAGCTATGCACAAATGCCATTCATTCACATTTGTCATTTTATTATGTTATTTTTTCTATAGTACCCCCTCCCCTCCCCAAATTTGTGTTCCAAAATATTCTTTCAATGACGGAATTGTTTTCCAACGTTTTAAAGAGCATAATATAGAAGAGAAAAACTTCTAAATACCAGTGAATAGAAGTGCAGTGTAGGTTTTCTGGTTGTGTTTGAATGGTTATTTTGGAGGGGGTTGGGAGATTGGAATCCTTCCCGCCCCTAGTACTATGAGGGGGAATCATGGTTTAAATAAATACTTTAATAGGGTAAGACAGATTGGTAGCTATAGAGATGTTGTCGTGATGCTCCTGGGAAATACACTTGCTCAAAATATTTATTTATTTATTTATTGGTGTTTAAGGTCACATACTTATGCACAATGGCTAATCATGACCGTGACAGTTTTACGGGTGGAGGAAGTCGGAGTACCCGGAGAGAACCACCGAGCAACGACGAGCAGCGGCCAGCTCCCCATCATCGTAACTCCGCACTGCAGCAGAGGCAAAGGTTAGATTGGTTGAAGACATGCACCATCGACGTGCAGTACACCTTAGTACGCGGCGTCATCGTGCCCCCACGTGGACAATCGGGGTTAAGTGCCTTGCCCAAGGACACAACGCGGGAGTCCGAATCGATCGCTCAGACGGTCACCCATCCGAGAATTAACCTGGCTCGACGTTGCTTAACTTCGGTGATCTGACGAGAACCGGTTACCGCAATGCCACTGCGCCCCCTGCTGAAAATATGAATTTGCTTGCATTGACAGACTTAGTTTTGGCAATATATAGCCTTTATTGCTGACTATGACAAAAAAGTAACTTTTCAAAACCATAAAACAGTTTTGTAAGGTGTATGGTCCTCCAATAAACATTTAAATGTGAAATTATCCCCAAATTCTCCAGAAGGCACCCCAATTTCGGCACCCCTTTTTTGAAAAGCATATGGCCTTCGGCACCCCTTTTTCTGAAATGAGGATAAGAGTCGAATTAAAAATCCCTCATTGAGGCCATATGCTTTTCAAAAAAAGGGGTGCCGAAATTGGGGGTGCCGGGGATATTGCCATTGATATAGGTTTTTATTATACAGAAGGGAGATAACTCTGTACGATTAAGTACAGGTTATGGGAAATCAAGCAATCTAATTGGTTAATTATAATTTATATAAATGATCTAGATAAATGAAACAGCAAGAGTACTCGGAATAAGGTAGGAACTACTGGTATTACGTACCACCTTACCTGTAACAGGATGATACAAAGCATTTGGTAGGTTAATACAATGAACGGTTAGGATGGGACCTATAGGGGAATATACCAACCATACTCTGCTGCCGTTCTGTATTACCAGGTATTGACTCCACCCCAGAATACCGCTCAATAATATGACGCATCTAGTGGATCAGTAGTACCAAGGGCCAGCAAGAGACCTACAGGGATATGTACAGCCTATGCTATTCTACCGTTCTAAACTACCAAGCATTACCCCCACCCCCACAAAATCACTAGGTCTAGCGTACTACATATACCAGCCATATAATAAAACAAAGCAATCGGTTGATTAATAGTACCAAGCACTAACAGGGGCCTATAGGTGTATATACTGCCATACTATAGTACCGTTCTAAGCTACCAGGTAGTACCCCTACCCACAATACCCCTATGCCTAGCATTGCATACTACCTATACCAGTCATAGGATAACATAAAGCATCAGGTGGATTAATAGTACTAAGGACCAGCAAGAGCCCTATAGGGATATGTACAACCTATATAGTATCCTCAGATAAGTATCCTATAAAAGGTATCCTCGATAGGTATCCTCGAATAATACAATACCAGGCCATGGGTGTCCTCAAATACCGAGATGAGGCTAAGAGTCGTAGTAAATTATGTCTCATTGAGGGATTTTTAATGGTCCTCATAACCTCAAAATTCAATGAGGCTATGAGGGATAGTAAATGAGGCCTCATTGAGGGCTTTTACGTAGCCCTCATGGCCTCATATGACAAAAAGGGATTCCACAGTCACAGGCGTTTTCCAGAATGGGATTCCATTGGATATACCTGTTAAATACTGAAATGAGGATAAGAGTCGTAGTAAATTATACCTCATTGAGGCTATGAGGGATAATAAATGAGGACTCATTGAGGGCTTTTACATAGCCCTCATGGCCTCATGCGACAAAAAAGGGATTCCATAGCCACAGGTGTTTGCAAAATTATGGGATTCCATGGGATATGGCGATTGGATATAGTCTTTTGTTATACACCAGGGAGATAACCCTGCATACAGATTATGGGAAATCAAGCAATCTGATTGGTTAGTTATAATCTAGATAAATGAAACAACAAGAGTACTTAGAATAGGGTCAGAACTAACAAGAATAGACCAGAAATTGCTAAATATAGCAATAATAAGGTAAACTCTTCCACTTGATAGGCTCTTCGACGCTACTGGAGTATACTCTAGAATAAAGGAACATGGCCAGATAAACGATAACTATTGCATATATAGATAGAAGCAGAGAATTCTGGAAGTATTCGAAATAATACAAGTTGTCGGATTGTTTGTGGTAATTATCCAGGGAAGTCGTTCCAGAAAATACTCCGATTCAATCGAACATATCCTCCGAACATACCCCTGTCCTATTGTAGGCCTCAGGTAACAAAGCAATCACGTGCTACCATAGAAACCAAGATGGCGGCCTCCAGTATACAAAATGGACGACGGAAATACGTATCACCCTAACAACACGCTCTGCGCATGCGCACTCACACCAAGTATCACCATGGGGATGACGTCACAATATGTCACGTGACATGACGTCACTTCCGAGGTCCGGGACCGAGGTCCGGCAACCTGGAGGTGAAACGTGCGAGCTATACTACTACTGAGTAATTGCTCCGTGAATTTAGAATTTTTAGAATAATTTTATTGCACAACCACACTACAAAGAATGGGTATGACATTTCGAAAACAATAAAATACAAGAATAACAATCATACAAATGATATGCAAATCAGATTTATGTAGTTACAAGATGCACGAACACACAAAAACAATACACACACACGCACCCCCCCCCCCCCCCCCCCTCCACACACACGCACACATCCTCACATACAACCTAATAATCCCTCACACACTCGTACATATAGTGGGCTCAGAACAAATATTCAACTAACTAATTGCTGGAATTGAGTAATTTCTCACATACAGTCGTTCACACAAATGGCACCGGATTCATTCTGTTGGGGTCCTGTGTAACTACTTTGTGGTGAAGATAATGGTTTGCGCGTGTGGAAGTCGCACGGGGAGGGTACTGGGACAGATTGGCCTCGTTCAGAAATCTCGGGAGCGAAGTTCTAGACTTTGTAGAAAAGCCGAGACGTTTGACCGATGCGTATTACGAAAGGTAACGAGAAAAGTTAATCCCCCTGTTTTGATGCTTCGGGTTAGTTATACTTTTATCCTTCAGGGATCACTGACGGGGTTGCAACAACCACAACATGGCTGGTTTGAGCAACAGTTCTGCTTTGCGTCCCATAATAGTTACTGAATAAAGGGCAAAAGGCGAAAGAATAATGGGTGGGACTATTCTTGAACATGTGATTACACTGGGAGTAGGAGAAGCATCTTATGGGGACAAAAGGTCTACAAACTGATAGCTCCGATGACAAAGCCTAGATGGACAAAAACGTATGTATACTACATCTTTTCTAAGTTTTTAAAGTGATCATCAAAGTTTATTTTGTGGTAAATAGCCGACTTAAAAATCAGCCTTTTTTGCACGCCTGTTCTATATAATCCCCATCTACATCAACACTAAACGATGCAGAAAATGAAAATCTCCGCACATATGTGCGGAACGGAAATCGTTGACGGACTATTTTTAAATAGAAATGAAATTTCATTGGAATTTTCTACAACTCGTGCGCCGCAATTACAATTTGCACCGCTAGCGATAGCTAAAAATCATCCCCGAGTTCCAATGTGTTCTACGTGCCACTAGGCACACAGAACACATTGGAACTCAGGGGACGAAATAGTAGTAACACGGGTTCCCTTCGCAAATTTGGTTGGCGATAAAATGTGTTCTTTTTGTTGATAGTTGTCAGATGAATTGCTGAGTGTCCTAATAATTGTTTTTATAGACGCGAAGGCGTGTAATAAACACAGAATGACACACGTGTGTGAATGGGTTAATCGATATGGCACTTGTGTCATCGCGGAAGGAAACTTTGAACTGTGAACGTGGATAAAAATATAATTTTTTGGTTATTTTTATGATCGCGCAGAAAATGGAGTTATTTGAACACAAATAATTTAACCCTTTGAACCCTAACGCCGTTTTTCTCGTCCAGGCACATGATACGTCATAACGTGATTTGTCATAACGTCATTAAATGATGTGTATTAGCGTCATTAAATAGGATGGCGGTTCAGTAAATGTATGGTATAGACCAATCAATATTTTCAACGTCCAGTCCCAGAGGTCAAAGGGTTAAGTTAATTTCGCATCAGATTAACTTTTTGTATGTTATATACACATATTTTTTCTGATGTATTTTGAAAACGATATTAGTATGAATTCTTGTGAAGAAAATCCATCAATATTTTCAGCCTGCAGCCAATATGGCTGCGGGTTGAAAATTTTGCTTGAAATTTTCTAACACATTTTTGGAAAAGTTTGAAACAAAGCTAAATTGAAAGAGTTTCGAAAGCGCGGTCATCAGATAAAGATGAAAAAACAGGAATTTAGAGTAAAAAATTGAAATATAACAAAAATTAATTTTAAAACTGTTGAATAAAATGTAATTGGAAGCCGAAGAAATATTGTAGTTTTTTGTCCTCTTTTGTCATATTTTGTAGGGTTATTGTCCGTTGTTGTGTTGTCCTGTAGGATTTTTATCCCCTGTGGCTTTCTCCATGCACCTGTATAACACCAATACCTCACTCCAGTTCTGTCTTACAAGACTATTTCCTTTCAAAGTTATGATATAACTTCCCTATAATAAGATTCGATTTCCAAAATTATTTGAAAATCATTCATCACCAACTATAAATAAACGGATTGATTGTTTATCCAACCCAGAAATCATTTAATTGCTTTTATTTTCGCCATCTTTGATTTCAAGACAATAATAAAATTTGATTGACGTTATTGACAGGAACGGCTCGGAACAAACACCAAAATATGTTTACGACTTTGGTTGCGATGAAAGACTTGTCAAAACCTTGCACTCATTAAGATATTCTCGGAGTTCTAGAAACAAGAAACATGAAAAGTATTGTCGAATCTTGGAGGAAATGTGAGAAAACCTGTCAAAATTTGATTAATTATTTCTTAACTCCGCCCACCCAATATGCAAATATCCATCACGGGGTTCCTGGGATATATGATCTGACATTGTTACATTATTTGAAGTTCTCAATAGACTGAATGTACCATTTGTTTGTCGCAGAGATACCAGTTCAGTAAAATCAAACGAATGTTCACTTTCTGCGGAGTTCTGCCAAAATCTCTAGTATACATTCAGGGCCGTTGTTTGGTAGGTTTTTGATGAATATTTCAAGAAAACAGTGTTGCAGTTTGTTTTACATTATATTTGTATCATATACCCTCGCGTTGACGAAAAATCCTCACTAATGGATGGTTACTGAAAAATGAGTACACAGGCTCTTGGAAAAAGTCAAGTTAATCCCATAGAGAAGGATATGCAAGAAGACGGTGGGCTGTTATCCGACGGAAGTGAAAGTTCTTGTTCATCTACTGGAAATAAAGTGTCTCGGAAACGTAAAATGATGCTTCAAATGGGTTCAGATTCAGATGAATTTTGCCCAAAACAACGTCAAGCGGCAAATGCTCGAGAGAGGGATCGCACTCACAGTGTCAATACAGCTTTCGTAACATTAAGGACTCTGATTCCAACAGAACCGGCTGACCGGAAGTTATCCAAAATTGAGACCCTTCGTCTCGCAACTAGTTACATTGCTCATCTGAACACAATCCTTATGGTAGGTCCCGATTGCTTGGACCAACCTTGTATTAAACACCAAGCTATGATACATGGAAGGATTGACAATTTACCAAAACCAGTGTGCACATTTTGTCTGAGTAATGCAAGAACAAGGCCGGTAAATATCAGTTTCCTTTATTTGTATTAGAGTACAACCGTCGTGGAATTGTCAAAATCCACTCGTGGGCAGTGTTACCCTCGGGCGCTTTTCTCGGTCAATATAATCAGTAGTTTTCAGCAAATATTCAACGAAAGAACCACCAGGTTGTACCTGATGCTTCATTCATTGAATATTTGATAGCAATTCCACTGTTTTATGTCGGAGAGTCATTGTTAACGCGTGCGTGGAAATATTGATCTCACGGGGATTTTGATTTTTCCACGACGATCGTACTGCATTGTGGCAATTGTGTATGGTGCATTCTACTGAGGAATGTAAAGTTAATGTGTGTGGGGAGAGGTATAGCACCCCTTAAAATCTTCTCAAGATCCATATTGTCGGACAGCATTGTGGCCGAACATTATCGGCATGCGGGGGCGCCGGTGCCACGGGTCTCCATCCCCTCACTTTTTCGCCCAACAGTATACTCACAATATTTGAAAATAGTAATGGGTTTTTGCCTGTTATTTTATACTTGTCACCTTTACCTTACTTTTGAGTCAGTGATTATCCGAGTCGGTGTCGGGGTCGGCGGTGGGGTGTAGTTACTACCCCTAAACTTAGCGTGTCAGAATGCACGTTGGAGGAATATTGTGCGAGCTAAGCGATTTTAGGTAAATAGCGCTAATAGCGCACTTATCCCCCAAAGCCCCCCCCCCCCCCCCCCCCCCATATTGCTTCTAAGTTCGCAATTTTTTACTCCGTTGTCTTGACGAGGGTCTCGGAACACCTGTTTCCACTTCAGCCCCCTCCCCACTTTCAAAGTCTCTCCACAACCCCTATCTGCTTGAGTGAAAGAAACCTATTTTCTTGGCTCAACTGATGGCTGCATCGTATAGAAGCAAAAATATTTAGTTCATTTCGAATTGTCTTGTTTAAGTTCATTGAAGAGTGCCAACTGGCACTCTCCAATGAATTGAAACAAATCAAGTCCATATGAACAAAATTGTACTGACAAAATTAGAGATGCCTTCCTATAACACTCGAGTGTTTTGTCTTGCAGATAAAAATTAAATACCGCCCAACCAATCTAGACAGGGATGAGATTTTTCAGCAAATTCGCTGATTTCAGCGAATTCATGCCCCAGATGCTGAAATTTTATTTCTGTAAATTTGCATGAAAATGGTCTTAAAAGACCATTTTCATGCAAATTTATAGAAATTAAATATCTTTCAACCAACAGGTTCACTCTGTGTTCTTAGATGTTTTTAAGAAACCTGATTTTCAAATTTATCCTAAAAATGTGGAAATTTTCACAACTTTCAGCGAATTTTGTTGCATGCTATTCTCATCCCTGTCTAGAGCTGTAGCTATGGGCTTGAATCCAGGACCTACTAAAATGTCCGGGGTGCCTGAAGACGTCCGAAGACGATGTAATAAGTCTATCTCGTTGAATTTATACAGATTAATTATTTTTGGCGCCGGTATGCTGGAAATAAATATTAATTCGACAACTCCGGAACCTTCCATTATTTGTTGGAAACCTATCTGGAAGTGTGCTACCATCTCTTGGAAATAACATCAACGATGAATTTTAATGTTTTACAAAAATGTGTGTAGTATAAAATATGCGACTCAAGTCGCAACAGTGAACCATACAGCTTACATTTTTTAAACCATGTTTGGGGAGTTCTTTCAGGGAACTTTTCAAGAAATTATTGCACTTTGATTACGTTCAGTAGAACAGTACAATGACAACTCAATATTCGATAGCACCGAAACAATCCATGTTCATTTCTTGGAAAGTCTTTTCAATGAGTTACCTGCAATACATAGAATATAATCCTGCCCCCGCCCCCACCCGATACCACAAAACCGATCCCACCCCATCCCACCCACCTGACCCTATCCCACGCCACCAATCTTGTGTGTAAGTGTGCGGCTTTAACAAGGAAAACTTTTGGTCCATCTTCACCCATTTAAATATTGCATCCGCTCGTACTGACATTGTGTCTCACTGGTATCAACACTTATAGTTTTCTCGGGTGCAGATAAGGTGGTCCTTTACACGATAAGATGGTACTTTACACGATAAGGTCTTACGTTACACGATAAGGTGGTACTTAACACGATGATTTTATTTTTCAAAAGCTTGTTTAACCCTTTACCTAACGAATCACACGCAACCGCCAGCGTAATTGGCGAATTCAATATATTTCAACAAAACCATATCATGTAACCCCTCATTGGAACGAGCTCATCGAGCTCGTTTCAATGAGTGGTCACATGATATGCTTTTGTTGCAATTTGTTTTAAAAATTTTAAAAAAATGGTAATTAAAATAATAAATTTTGATATTGTCGGCGTTGGGTAAAGGGTTAAACACAAAGATACAAAACGCCTTCAACAAACTCAAAAAGGGCGAGGGAATCGGCGCTGAAGGGGGTGGGGCTACAGATGGGGTAGGACCGGGGACCATTTGTTGGCTGATGAATTAATTGTGAACTTATCGAAATATTGGGACTGTTTTTGTGTAAAAAATACAGTTGTTTGTAAAACAAAAGCGGCAGCTTTTTAAATGTAACTCCTAGAGTTTTATAGGAAATGCAAAGTTATGACTTTTTATACTGTTAGAGTCGAGGAAACTACGCCCATCGGTGATACCTATTTTAAAAATATTTTTCAACTAATGGGTGTGGAGTAGGTGACTCTCTTAATATTGAATTGAAGGGTATAGAATGTATGACAGAGATTAGCCAAATAAAGCTCGGATAGCACACGGTGATGTTTGGCATTAATAATTTATTTTGTCGGAATTTTACTGGGCCGCCACATTACACCATAAAACTATATGTACCACCTGGACACTACGAGCCATTTCCAACAGACTGCATCGTGACATCTTGTCCCTTAGGGGAAGAGTATGTTGCGCCGCCTTAAGCGGTATTTGTATTCGGAAACCAGACACTTTGCTTTCACAATAATCTAAATTTAGTGATTTCAGTCTCCAGAAAAACACAAAGTATTTTTATTGTATTATTTGAGAAAAAAATCTTGTTTCAAAAGTTGAATGCGAATATATTGTAAAAATATTTCATGCAAAATAATATGGTGTCCACATCAAGTTGTGTCTCACAAGATGTTTATTAAAATAAATAAATAAATAAATAAATAAATAAATAAATAAATATTTTTCTCATATTTCTGTTGATTTGCACTGTGAAGAATATTGTACTGAAACGAGATAAATAAACATCGAAAAAAAACCCCAAAAATAAAACGTTGTATCGATTCAAGAGTAAAGAAATGATAGATTTTATCCGTTATCATCTTTAACCCATTACCTAACATGAAAGGCAAACGACACTTTCAAATAAAATTCTTGAATGACTATTTTCTTTCATATTTTGCGTCAAAAGTATAGTTTATGACCCCTCATTGGAACGAGCTCGTTGAGCCTGTCTTTGATTTCGCTAATAAATGCTATTTTTGGTTGCCGAAGCACAGTATTTACTGCATTTTTTGTAAAACTCTGCTTTCGATTTATCATTTAAATCTGATCATCGAGCTTATTGTAGTGAAGTTCCATCAGCTAAGTTTTAGAAATAGGAAAAACGAATGATTAAAACTATCCAGGTTATATTAATAATGGGGATCGTGAAGTTCAGAAAATAATATGTCATTTTAATATTTGGCAATTTTTAGTTGATGAGTTTAAAATGATAAAATAATAAAATAAACACCCACCAAAAAATACCCCCCCCCCCCCAAAAACAAAACAAAACAAAACAGAAAAAAGACAAACAAAAGAAATCAAAACCGACAGACCCCCCCCCCCCCAAACAGAACAAAAAGCCCCCCCCCCCCACCCCAAAAATAAAATAAAATAAAATAAAATAATAAAAAAAATAAAGATATTTTTTTATCCTATTTATGAAAAACACCCCACGTCGTCATAAATATATATTTAAAAAGGTACCATTTGCGTGTACCACCTATTCGTTAAAAAGTAAGCAAAAAAACCCATGAAAGTCAAAAGTCGTGCGACATTTCGACGCAAAGCGTCATTAAGAGCAATGTGATGGGAGATTGAATTTACAAATGTTTTGTTTATAAGTCAGATAGTTTCCTGATATTGTCAAATAGTTCTTCCCGGGTGCTATCAATACCAGTAATTTTATACATGAGTTCATTGAAGAAGATTATGCCAGCCCAATATGCCAGGTCTAAATATGTCCCCAGTTACAGGCAATAAAATGAAATGCAAATATTTTGTGTATTTATTTACGTAAAACTGAATTAAAAGCGAAACCATACCAGACAACGAGCCCCAGAGGATCATCATTAATAATAATTAATTAATTAAGTTAACCCTTTAGCCAACGAAACTGTAGAAAGGGACAACGCTATTTTCAAAAATCGCCATTCAAATTTTCTTCTCTTTTAGTTTAAACAATATTTATTTCAAAGTTATGTTATATAAGATAAGATAAAGTTTATTGTACGACCAAGAATAAAAAGGTATGGCATACATAAAAACACACAAACAATTAAAATAAACAATGAGTTAACCATGTGACACATATTATAAGAGTAAACAGATTAAACAGACTGTTATACTAGTAAACGGGAGAGCGTGGTGGCTCAGAAGGTAGAGGTGCAGGCTGCAAGCCGAGAGGTCCTCGGTTCGAATCCCAACCGCGTTGTGTCCTTGGGCAAGACACTTCATCTCCATTGCCCGCGTGGGGGCACGATGACGCCGTGTACTAAGGCGTACTGCATGTCGATGGTACGCATGTCTTCAACCAATCTAACCCTGCCTGTGTTGCAGTGCGGAGTTACGATGTTGGGGAGCTGGCAGCTGCTCGTCGTTGCTCGGTGGTTCTCTCCGGATACTCCGGCTTCCTCCAACCGTAAAACTGTCACGGTCATGACTAGCCATTGTGCATAAATATGTGACCTTAACCATAAATAAATAAATAAATAAATAAATAAATAAATAAATAAATAAATAAATACGAGTAAACAGATTAAGACGCAGCATAGCACAATATATAACAAATATAACGATTGTCAAATTGCTGAGGAAAGGGGGGATTCGACTCTCATTGTCGTAGCATAAACACAGCTTATTAACCCTCATTGGATCGAGCTCGTTGAGCTCGTTCCAGTGAGGGTTTATAAGCCATGTTATAGAAAAACAATACATAAAATAGATGTCACAACGGGAAAAAAAAATTAAATTAAGACACAGCAGTATCAATATGTAACAAATATAACGATTGACTAATTGCTGAGGAAAGGGGGATTCTACTGTCATTGCCGTAGCATAAACATGGCCTATTAACCCTCATTGGAACGAACTCGAAACCAAAAGAGAACTATTTAAATTATTCAAGATGTTTGTTGGCAGGTGGTGTCTTCTTTTTGTGCAGGGTAAAGGTTAATTGATTAGTCATTAGACAAACTGAAGGGAAAATGACAATGAGTAAACATTTTGAAAGTTTGGGGCATTTGTCCATCCGTTCTCGATGTCATGCGAGACGGATCAAACTGTTGAATTTCTCAAATAACTTGACGTCCATCTTGTATAACATATGTTTGATGGCCACGTGGGACTGTAAAGAATGTTGTTGAAGACTAGAAGAAAATTTTTCAGAGTAATTATCGATATATTATACTTGTTCTTATCGAATTGTAAGTTAAAACCAGGAATGGGCATTACATCCGGCTCAGATTGGTGTATCGTACCACGGTCTGTTCCCGTCAATCAAACCAGAATGAACTGCGGCCCATTTTTGTCCAGTTCCAAAATTGTTCATATTATTTAACCCTTTACCTAACGTAACGGCCCAAACCGGCCAGCGCTATTCTCAAAAATCGCCAATTAATTTTCATTATTTTTTGTCATTTTTTGTCTCAAAAACATAGGTTATGACCCCTCGTGGGAACGAGCTCGTTCCAACGAGGGGTCATAACGTATGTTTTTGAGACAAAAAATGAAAAAAATTAGTTATTCAAGAATTATTTTTGCAAGTGTCGTCTGCTTTTCATTATAGGTAAAGGGTTAAAGTCGATGTAAAAAAAAACGATTCGATTTATATGAAGCGGCGGGAAGATTTTAGCAGCGTCGAAAGCGCACAGGGTCCTATTTTGGTGGCGTCTCTTTTCGATCACAGTTTGGGTGTTTTGGGTTGGTAAGGACTTAAAACAAAAGTCGGGGGTCAGAAACCATGTAGGAAAGACTGTCGCATTCTGTCGTGTTTCCTGTGGCGTAGCTTGGACAAATAGAGTGCGCGGAGTGGGGGTGGGGGGGGGGGTTGCTTTTCCTCCCAACTCTTTTTATTCCATGTATATCCCCATAAGTGAAGGTAAAGGGTTTTCTCCAGAACTGTCTTTCAATTTTTCATATCATTCGGAGCACGCTAATTACTTTTCTTAGTACCAAAGTGTGATGGCATAACTGTCAGGTCGCTTCACGGTCTATTCCATATCCACACTCAGGTCTGCCATATCAGAATCGTGTAAAAAAGACTAAATACTTGTAATATTCTGAACAGTTATTCCAGGCCCTATTAATTCAACCCCCTGTATGGTCCTGAAAATCCCTGCCAGTACAACAATATTTTGTTCAGTTCTTCTAACGAAGTAAAATTTAAACTCTTTTTAAATATTCCCAGTAATACTGGATTATTTTAAAAAAGGCTATTCTTGTATTTTTAATGTTTTTATTTTCAATAAAGTAAGCGAGGTCCACTGAGCAGCAGCCATAACATCATTTATTGCAAAAGTTAGAATATACTAAAAATTTTAACAAAATCAGAAATATTCCATTGTAGGATAGTTTTCTCTGCCTGTACACGGAATGCTTATACTGTATGTTCCTGTCTGTTTAAAAAAAACAGGTATATAATACAAGTCGATATGAGCTGAGAAATCACCTATAAATTATTTCAAAGTTATTCTTCCTGCACTGATAATATCACATAATGTCACCATTACTAAGAAAGTTCTATGTATGTTGGCTTAACCCTTTACCCGAAATAACACCATATGCCACCGGGGCCATTCGCAAAACTTATTCAGATTTCGTTTACATTGGCATGGCGGGGGTTCGAACCCACGCCGAGAGAGTTTCCTTCGGCACCAACCGTGGCGCCTAGCGAAACTATACTGAACCACGCACACCACGCACACCACTCGGCCACCGACAGGTGCGTGGTTCAGTATAGTTTCGCTAGGCGGTTGGTGCCGAAGGACACTCTCTCGGCGTGGGTTCGAACCCCCGCCTTGCCAATGTAAACAAAACCAGCGTCCTTTCTTAATTCTATGGCATCCGAGAAATTTGAAAAAGACAAGTACTGTCGCTTATTTCTTCTGAGGTGCAGTTCGTAGAATTAAGTGCTTAGATGCAACTATCTGATGAATATTCAGATTTCAATTTTTCCAATGTTTGTGGTGCGCGGTGGTTCGGTGGTTACGGAATTTGACTTCAAACCGAAGGATCCACGGTTCGATCCCCGCCAAGGTAACTTGAGCTGTGTCCTTCAGCAAGACTCTTCGTTCCGACTAACCACAGAGGAGCACGGTGGCACTGTTTACTAAGGCGCACTGCACGTCGATGGTGCACCTGTCTTCAACCACTGCTAACCTTGCTTGTCTTCAAGCAGTGCTAACCCTGCTTGTGTGGAGTTAGTACGTTGGGGAATCTGATAGTTGCTCGCCGTTACTGGGTGGGTCTCTCCGGGTACACCGGCTGCCTCTATTCGCAAAACTGTCCGACTCGAGGTGACCTTGGTTGTTGGAAATATCGTTAAACCCTAATAAGAAGATAAATAATAAAAAAATCCAATGTTTGCCCCAAAGCATAGCTTATGGCTCTTCACTGGAACGAGCTCGCCAAGCTCGTTCCAATGAGGAGTCATACGCTATATTTCGAAGTCGAAGATGAAAATATTTAGTCATGCAAGAAATTACTTGTGGAAGTGTCAACCCCAAGTTGTGTAAAGCAAATAGTTCAGTTGTTTGTGTAACCGTAGCAATTCCTCTTAATTAACATAATGTCAGCCCCTACAAATTTCATCATCCAATGAAAACGTTTGAAATGGTTGTAAAGCACAGAATGCTCAGCACCTGGAACACAGAAGGGGTTTCATAACCCTAAAATCGGAAGATCCATCAGACAGGGCAGTTTTACCAGCATCACCTAAGACGAAACTATAAATTATTTGGGAGACTTATCAAGTTTGGCAAAAATATGAAATTTTTATCTCTAAAATCCTGTATTTAGACTCTAATGAAGGCTTCCGATACTAAGATTAAGATGGCATCATATTCTATGTGCGTCGAATTCATTTAGGGGCAAAATTATTGTGTTCATTTTTATTTATCTATAATAATCATAATAATAACAATGGGTATTTGACATCGTAACAAAATGTTTATCTTGTTACAATTAATTGGAGAGAGCTACTCGACACCTTCTGATAAGTCACATAAAGGAGCTGTTTCCCGATGGGTGTGGGGGGGGGGGGTAGACCTCCCCAACAGGGAAATGTAGCCCTCCCCCATTACACCACAAGAGGGGGGGGGGGGCACCACTGAAGTGCATCCATCAAGTAACACTTGCGCATCTTTTCTTGTTGGAAAAGTACGAGACACATCCTCACGAGCCTATATAGTTACGGCTCAACTCGGAAGTTCGGAATCCTGTAAACGCCAGAGCTTAATGAGAGCCTGTGGCTAGAAAAATTATGACATATCGAGTTCAGAATACTGGAGAAAGAATTTTTTTTGTAAAGAAAATTGTCAAGATCGTAGTTGGTAAATAAATGACTTCCGCCTTCAGTCGCGATCCAGTCGAAGTTCTCTTTATTTTTCTCTCCCCACAGCGCTATAGAATCTCACTCGTCCGTCACAAAATGAGAAAACTAAATGTGAGATGCAATTTTCATTATTTTTCTCTCCCCACAGCGCTATAAAATCTCACTCGTCCGTCACAAAATGAGAACACTGAATGTGAGATGCAATTTTCTTTATTTTCCTTTCCCCACAGCGCAAGATAATCTCACCCGTCCGTCACAAAGTGAGAACACAGAATGTGAGATGCAACTTTGTTTGTTTTTCTCTCCCCATAGAGCTGTAGAATCTCACTCGTCCATCACAAAGTGAGAACACTGAATGAATTTTCATTATTTTTCTCTCCACACAGCGCTGTAAAATCTCACTCGTCCGTCACAATGTGAGAACACTGAATGTAAGATGCAATTTTATTTGTTTTTCTTGACTCCGTCTTGATTTTGCAGTATTTTATTTAGGCCCCACAAAGTAGATCTTCTGTTTCTGGGGCCAATTTTTTCTAAACCTGCATGTGGGAGGGCGTTTTTTTTTATTTTTGTAATTATTTCTTTGCCATCAAAAGTTCATGTTCTTGGTTTGTTTTATGTTTTAGACCTCATAATTTACAGAATAGAATGGGTGGTGGTGTATTTTGTCCACTGAGTGCAAGAAGGCTTTACAATGCTAAAGCATTGCAAAGCCGTATTGCACTCAAGGGACAAATTTATCTTTTTTTATTAACTTGGGTAAAATATAAAACGTAAACCATTTAATTATTATTTTTTTAAACGTGCATTGGTTATCAAAAGAGAGAACGCGGCAGCCAAAGCGAACAGGCGGGAGGGCCTGAGAAACAGATTTTTAACTTTCTTGGGCCTTTCGAATGCTGATATGATGCGACCCGATCGCAATCACGCTCTGATCGAGGAAAAAAAAAACACTTTTACTATCACAACACTGCACGTCAGAAATATTTCTGCCACATTCCCTTTTTTATACCCCAGTCCCCAGCGGGGTTGAAGAATATTACTCTTGTCCGTCCGTCCATCCGTCCGTTCATCTGTCACTCCGTCCATCCATCCCAAAATTCAGTTATGAATAACTTGTAAAGTTGCTGGCAATCATAACCGCGCCTCTAGTTTAAATTGGCGTTTTAACGACACTTCCGACAGAAAGGACCAGTTCTTGTCGGACAGTTTTACGGGTAGAGGAAGCCAGGGTACCCGAAGAGAACCACCATGCGACGACGAGCAACTGCATGTTACTTCAAGCAGCGGCGAGCAACTGCAGCACACCTTAGAAGACAGCGCGACCGTGCCCTCACGTGGGTAACCGGCATTAAGAGCCTTGTCCAAAGACACAACTCAGTTACCCCTGGCTGGGATCGAACCGGGGACCTGTTCCAATATCGTATCCAAAGAGCCTTTGTGCTCTGTTCGTGTTGTGTTCACCAAACACACCAATGGTAACCCCTCGCTACGTTTCATGCCATTCACATTTTCACGCTGCAAAGGAAGGCGAAAATAAAAAAAAAAACCAACAACAACAAAAGCGTGCAACGCATTTATAACCACACCCTGCACAGCTGTAAGGTGCTGATCTGCATGGAATTCCTACCGTCCTCTTGAATATTTTGGCTGCGTCCTTGGACAAAGCTTTCCAATGATTTGTCCCGATATGCCCTATCTGTGTTGTTTGTTATGGACATCGATAGGTGAATAAAATTAATGTAATCTGACCGTACAAATTTACGATAAGAAATATGCGTAATGACACATGTCACAGCTTGCCATGTTATAACGGTAATTGGGGGAATAATTAAGAATGTTGATTAATGACTCCCTAGTGATTAAAACTGTACGCTGTGACTGTCTGTTTACTTGGAATGTAATCATTCTTGGCATAACATTTGCAACAAAGAGGAATTAGGTTCCGAAACTGTAGCGCAGATAGCGTTTTTCTGGTGGATGTATCCCCTGTTGAACGCTGCTATCATTTGCATCGTTAATTTTTGTTGAAAAATTTGTGGTCTCGAACCCGATTGTAGGAAAGTGTATTCTCCTTTTTTTGAAGTTTTTTGAAAATCTATGTCGAAAAATAGCTGATGATCTCCCCTTGGAACGCACTCACCGAGCTTGTTTCAATTAGGGCCATGCACTATGTTTGTGAGATAAACAAAGGAAAACGTTCATTTATTCAGAATTTTTGTTTACAACTGTAGTTTTCTGATCATTTTTGATAAAGTGTTTGCTGCTTGACCAGCTTATGAACTGGGTCTCATTTTGGCTTATGAAACTGGGGTATGAAAAACAGGTGTCATGGCGAACCTCCATAACACCTATTTTTGACACCCTAGTTCCACAAGTCATGATTTTTGTCGCTTCGTTTTGACTCTCCCAAAGCCTCTAGAGTCACGGATATTTGACGGACACTTGCGACTTTTCCCCCAAGTAAACCAGAGGGGTGGGCAGAAAAAATATTAAGGAACATACGCAATTTTTCAACTTTCGACATGTTAGACCACCAACTCACCCCTTCCCTCAATTTTTTCTGTTTTCGGCAGTTTTTTCCGGCCAATTTCTGGCACCCCCTTCCTTTGATGGATATGCACACTCCTACTCTGTTTTCTCCAGAGTTTAGAAATGTTGATGGGGTGGTCTCGAATGATATATTATTTTCTCCAGAATTTTTTGTCCACCATCTTCACTTTAAGCTGATGAGCATGTTGTATTGAAAAAGCGTCTACAAATTTTGGTGAGTTTGTGTTTTATAAGTTTGTGGTCTATATATATATATACGGTATTGAGGATTTAAAATTTAGATCATGGAGCAAGGGCAATGAAATGATGACAGTTGATGAGATGTTAACCCTTTACCCATCGAAGACGATATCAAAATTTATTTATTTTAAATATCATTTTTTGAAATTTTTCAAAACATTTTAACAAAACCATATCAGGTGACCCCTCGTTGGAACGAGCTCGTCGAGCTCGTTCCAACGAGTGGTCACATGATATGGTTTTGTTGAAATTTTTTTTATAATATTTTTTCAACTGCTGAATTTGCATATTACGCGGGCGGGTGCGGCCGATTCGTTGGGTAAAGGGTTAAAAAATGATTCTACTTTCACAGTTTCTAACTTCCAGAATTGAACGTGGAGTTGTCTCTGTGTTAAATGAACATGGACTATGAGGTACTGAATAGACCAATGTGTTAAGTTTTGTCCCGAGTTCGATCCCCATCCGGGATGACCCACGTTGTGTCCTTGGGCAAGGCACTTTATCCCGTTTGGCTACATGGGGGAACGATGACGCCATGCCCAAAGGCGAACTGCACGTCGATGGCGCACATGTCTTCAACCGCTGTAACCCTGCTTGAACGGAACTTGAACAGAGTTAGAATGTTGAGAAGCTGACAGTTGCTCGTCTATGCTCGGTTGTTCTCTCCGGGTATTCCGGCTTCCTCCACCCATAAGACTGCCACGGTCACGATTAGCCATTGTGCATAAGTATGTGACCTTAAACACCAATAAATAAATTAATGAAGTTGCCCAGGTGGTGTACCACTAAATATTTTTGACAGTATGCTATTTAAACAATTAGATCATGTGGTTATAAAAATACATTAATACTTCTATTCTCTGGTATTCTGAGATTGAATGACATTCTTCAAAGTTTTCTTTAGCTCGCACATGCAATGTATAGAGTGATTTTTCTTACAATTTTATTATTTTATTTAAAAAATTGATGGTGAAAATGAGTGAAGTGAAATATTTGAACTATGGGATTGTCAATGACCGGTAATTAATTTTATAAACATATTCAAAGGTGTTATTTTTGCGGAGTGAAAATTTGAAACAAAAACCGAAAAATTGATATGATTATTATGATTGTTTCTCTCAGTTTCTGGTAAGCCTTTACCTAACACGAAAAGCAGACGACACTTGCATTTAAAATTCTTGAATAACTTCTTTTTTTTTTTACTTTTTGGTTCTAAACCATAGCATGTGGCCCCTCATTGTAACGAGCTCAACGAGCTCGTTCCAATAAGGGGTCATAAG
Organism: Pictodentalium vernedei; assembly: GCA_031216915.1. NCBI lineage: Eukaryota > Metazoa > Mollusca > Scaphopoda > Dentaliida > Dentaliidae > Pictodentalium > Pictodentalium vernedei. The sequence goes on from CM062288.1 coordinate 280,413,528, forward strand.
CTATGGTTTTTAGACAAAAATGAAAAATATAATGAAAATTGAATGGTGATTTTTGTGAATGGCGCTGGCCTTTTTTGGCCGTTACGTTGGGTAGAGGGTTAAAAAAAATGTTCAAACTGGTTGAAAAAGCGGCTTGAATGATTGCTGCAAATCTCTAAATATGACAAAATTCATGTGGATGCATCTGTCCAAGAAACCTATAAAATCGTTAAGAGACTGAAAAAAAAAATTGGCCAATGAAAAAATGGATTTCTTGCCACTCCAACCACCCACTCCTATTACCCAGCATACGTTCCTGGAAAAAGTTTTTGACCCCCCCCCCCCCCCAAAACAAATTCTCCCAACCGGGCCGATCATGGTCCTGGGACAATCTACCCCCCCCCCCCCCTCCCGTCGGGGATCATACCCCCTGCATCGGGTGTTCCTGACGCTACTCTTCATCTAGACCCACCATCATCCATCTTTCAGCAAAATCGAAAGACACATGTTAGCTGATGTAGATTTTGAATAGTGGCATGACAAATTGGAAATTCTAAATGGCTTAATTCTGTTAAAAGATAGACTGGTAGATTAGGCACGTCCATAAACAGGGATTGACAGATTGCTCAGTCAAACATTTTGAGAGCTACTGATAGGAATTATAAACAAAACATCAACCGTTGTTAAAGAGAAGCACACAAAGGTTGATTCTAAGACCCTCTGTGTTGATGTAGGTCGGAGAAAATGATGTGATACAAAAAAGCACACACAAAGTGGGATTTTCATCCAGAAATAGCTGAAATTATGTGAAACATACAAAACACAAGCATAGTTGCAACTGGTGGACGTCCTGGTTCAACTTCTTATGTTCTTTCAGATTTTGAGTAGCGGCGGATAAATGTTTTTAAAAAGGGGCAGAGGAAATTTTTAGAAATAAGATGGATCCTCGCATCGTATTCATATCGATGCCCGTTTCCGGGAGCTTGGAGAAAGAGGAAGAGGGGTAGGGGTGTGTGACACCCGCAATAATTCCCGCCAGTTGGATTGGAGACTAAACTCCTTACAAGTTGCTGGCAGATATTCTTGTCAGGACAGGGTTGCTCTTGCCAATGACGAGATTAGTATAATTTGGGCTCATTTAATCAAATTTTCTCCCTGTAAATTAAATGAATTTATTTCGCCAATATTTCATTGAGTTAACTTTAAATGATTTTTTCATCAAATCTTGTCATGGCTGCTGTGAAGCAGCCATGGCAAGAATTAATGAAAAATATCTTGAAAATACTCAGTGGGTTAAGAGTTTAATATTGATTCGCTCTTGGTAGTACACATGTACTTTCTCACGAGTCTAGATTTGATAACTGGACACACAACGGCTGTGGTACTCGATTCGGGTAGTTGGGGAGCCAACATTACCAGTATGAAGTACATTACGTGTGGGAGCGCGGTGGCTCAGTAGATAGAGATGCAGGCTCCAAGCCGAGAGGTCCTCGGTTAGAATCCCACCTGCGGCAACCGCGTTGTGTCCTTGGGCAAGACGCTTAATCCCGACTGCCCACGTGGGGGGGGGGGGGGGGGGGGGCACGGTAGCGTTGTATACTAAGGCGTATTACACGTCGATTGTGCACTGGTCTTCCACCAACACTAACCCTGCTTGTGTGGAGTTATTGCGTTGTGGAGTCTGACAGTTGCTTGGTGGTTCTTTCCGGATACTCCGGCTTCCTCCACCCGTAAAACTGTCCGACACGAAGTGACCCTGGCTGTCGAAAGTATTGTTGACCCCCAATAAATAAATAAATAAATTGAACATGAAGCTGTGTCACGAGTATACAACATGTGGATTTTATTTATGCACAAATACATTCCCAAGAAAAATCTTGCTTTTTTGAACTACAATCTTGAGCTGAAACGGTTAATCGATGAATCGATTAACCAGTGATTTTCGTCTTGATCGATTTCGCGTTACTTTTGCACGACTATGTTATATGGGTTAACGAAGGAACAAACTTGCTCCAAAACAGGCAAACGCTGTCACACTGACTCACATCAATTGTATGAGATAGAGTGAGCATGCAAGTTACGTGCTGAATTACTTGTTCACTTGCATGGTCATTATACTGTATCAGCAGCTGGAAATGGTCATTTTTAATCCTTTATTCGGGTAGAAGGCGATACTTCTTGAATTACTAAAAATGTTCATTTTTATACGCCCGTTTTGAAAAAAACGGTCGTATTATGGTATGGGTGAGGTGCGAAAAACCCACTTGTGAGTTGCGCAATTTTCCCCATAAACACTAAAATCACCTCACAAGTACATCTGCGGTAGTCCGTCCGTCCGTCCGTCCGTCCGTCCGTCCGTCCGTCCGTCCGTCGTGCAATAACTCGAAAACGCTTCGAGCAATTTTTGTGATTTTTTGGTGGAAAGTTTATGTTGATGGAAGGAAGCTCCCTTTCGAATTGAGTCACTGTCCGATTTGTCATTCCAGAGTTATGGGACGTTATTCGTCAAAATATAGTCAATTTTCCACATGTCGGACAATAACTTGACAATGCTTTGAGCAATTTTCATGATTTTTTGGTGGAAAGTATATGTTGATGGAAGGAATCTCCCTTTCGATTTATTTCCAAATCAATGAATACAGTATGTTGTTGGTTATGATTATTGTACAAGAATATGAAAAAAAACCTGACAAGTACACATGTATACTCATATTGTGTGCTTCCCTCTTATAATTAATAACGGGCGTATCATGCGTGTTCATGGTGCAGCTGTTTATTGTCTCAAAAACATGGCTTCTGACCCCTCATTGGAACGAGCTCAACGCGCTCGTTCCAATGGGGGGGGGGGGGGGGGGTCATAAGCTATGATTTTTAGACAAATATTGAAAACAATAAAATTTGAATCTGTGACATCAGTAGAAAATAAAGCCAAGTTTACTTTTTTATAAAGGAAGACGACAGTAATACTTAATGTTCAACGTTAAAAACCAAATACTCCATCACCCTCCCCAGCTTCCGCCCGTACGTCCATGTAAGGATGAACATGCACGGGTTCCAATAGTGACTTTAACGTTAACATATGTTGCAGAAGCTAAAACTTTTACTGGGTTTTCAGATCGAGATAGCAAAACATTTTTCCTTTCTAAGTTTGGTTGTTTCTGGGAAAGTCATTATGGTTTCATTTTCCTCATATCTGGTGGAATCTCATATTTTTAGTTCAGGAAATGGGTCAAAATATACAAAATTAATACATACATGTAACAGAACGTATATCATATTCTCAGTGTCGGCAGAATTTATGGAATATTTCGGTGTTTTCTAGCTGTCATATTGAATAGATATTTTTTTTAGTTGTTGAAAAGAAAATCCATTCATTTTATTCTGGGAACATTAATTTTGTTAATTTTTGTCATCTGTCAGGAAATGAAAGTTAAAACGAAGTTAAGTCGGTGACATAACGAGAAAAGTGTAATAATTAAAAAACTAAAGTAAAAACCAATAATATTAAATAAAATTAAATTAAATAAATTAAAACTGAAACATTGGCAATAATTAATAATAATCAATAATGAAGGGGCAACAACCACAACAAAAACAAGAACCCCCCCCCCCCCCCCAAAAAAAAAAATATGATAATAATAAGAATAATAATTGTTTAAGACATATTTTGGTTTAAAAAGTTACTTCTCGATAAAAATCAACGTTGCTTGTTTGAGCTATATTGTTTTTCGGACATGTTTAACCCTTCACCCACGAAACGGCCAAAACAGAAAAGCGCTATTCGCAAAAAATCGCCAATTAATTTTCATTAATTTTCAAATTTCATCAAAAACATGGTTATGACCCCTCTTTGGAACGAGCTCATTCCAACGAGGTGTCATAACCTATGTTTTTGAGACAAAAAATGAAAAAAATAGTTATTCAAGAATTTTGTTTGCAAGTGTCGTCTGCGTTCGTGTTAGGCAAAGGTTTAAAGCTTTCAGGGGTGGGGGGGGGGGGGGCGCCGTGGCTCAGTGGTAGACCGTTGGACTTCTATGCCCGAGGTCCCAAGTTCGATCCCCGTCCGGGACGACCCGTGTTGTGTCCTTGGGAAAGGCACTATATCCCGGTTGCCTACATGGGGGCACGATGAAGCCGTGTACTAAGACGAACTGCGTGTTGCACATGTCTTCAACCGCAGTAACCCTGTTTGAGCGGTGCTTGAACAAAGTTAGAATGTTGAGGAGCTGACAGTTGCTCGTCGATGCTCGGTGGTTCTCTCCCGCTTCCGCCACCCGTAAAACTGTCACTGCCACGTTTAGCCATTGTGCATAAGTATGTGACATTAAACACCAATAAATAAATAAAGCTTTCAGGAAGAGTAATTATTGTATATTTATCCCCACAGGCCAAAGGCCTACGGGGATCAATATACAGGAGTTACCGAACTCCAAATAGTCCTGCGCGTCCCGAACTTCCCTTGCGGTTAAGAAAAATTATTCAACAGCAAAGCCATTAATAAATTCACATTTATTTATTGGGGTTCACGAAACTTTCGATAGAAAGAGTCAGATCGTGTCTGACAGTTTGTACTGGGGGAGGAAGCCGGAGAAACCAAGAAGCAACGGGGAGTAACTATCGCACTCTCGAACTTACTGACTCGGGCAAACATCCGGTTTGGAATCGGTTAAATGCGTGTTTACCTTTGGCGTGCATTACGTCTTAGCACACCATGCCTCCGTAAACACTTGTGCAACTGGAATTACGTGTCCTGCCGAGGACGCAACGCAAATAAATGATGCCTGCTGCTTTGGTGCATCTCGAACTTCCCTTGCAGTTGAGATAAGGTCAATGTGTGGTCACTGAAACCTAAGCCTAAAACGCGCCCCTCCTTTATTAATATCAGGGATAAGTCTCATTTTTTTTTCTTTTCATTTTTTGTCTCAAAACATAGGTTCTGACCCCTCTTTGGAATGAGCTCGACGAGCTCGTTCCAGTGAGGGGTCAGAAACATTGTTTTTGAGACAAAATCTGGAAAAAATAGTTTTTCAAGAAATTTGTGAGTGTCGTCTGCTTTTCATTATAGGTAAAGGGTTAAAACACCAAAAAAATCCAGTTCGCCAGTGCACGGACTGCACACACACATGCAATCTAGCTTAATGATTTATTCAGATTTGATAGTGCAAATTAGGGTCTCCACACGTCAAATTGCTTGAACATAGGCTCAAAAAGGTTAATTCATCAAAGCAAACATCAGTGGAAAATGCATGTCAGGGTTCGAACATTTTTGATTTACGACAGGGGAGTTAACTCTTATCGCAGTTTTCACACTTTGCCTCATGCACACGCAGACTTGTCATCTGCATGTATAAACAGTGTTTATTTATAAATTGTCATAATACTTCGCCTTGTTTTACGAACGCAAATGTTACAATTATATTGACTGTAAGGCGGTTGTAGGTCACTGATAGGGGATCAGTATTACCAAGAGAATAAACTGTTACGTTACATTTATACTAACAATCGACGTTATGTAAACAATCAGCAGGAGTTGGTTGATGGACGTCTGTCTTCTTGGTGTAATTTTATGGCAGTAGTACATGTGAAAGAGTCGTCGCTGCCAATATAGAAGCTTCTGTTTATCCCAAGACTGTCGTAAAACATTCTGAAATTTTATTTTTTACCAAAGAATCGTTATGGGAAAACGAAACGTGATATGGTAAAACATTGTGCAGAGACCTGAAAAACTATCTTCGGATATTGGGAAGAATGGGGGGTGGTCGGGGGGGGGGGGGGGGGGTGGTGGCGGGGACCGTGTTTGCCCGACCATGACAGGAGATTACCCGAAATTTCCTGACACTTATTATTAATTCACAAACCTGTGCAATAGAATGAAGTATGGCCAAAATTAGCCACCGGAATTAGCCTCGACAATTATAGGCTATGTCGCGGCCGACTGCTTATTTTTAGGACTGATTCGACTTGTCACTAAACTGTAACAGATGCCTACACACAGTATCGCGATTGCAAAGGTCGGCTGGAATTTTCGATCGGATCGAGTTGTGACCCGGTTGAAATTATCTGTCCGTTTCCTTGCAGACTTGAATTCATAATATTTTATGAATCAAACATCGACCGACTGGTGTAGGTATTTATTTATTGGTGTTTAAGGTCACATACTTATGCACAATGGCTGATCATCACCGTGACAGTTTTACGGGTGGAGGAAGCCTGAGTACCCGGAGAGAACCACCGATCAACGACGAGCAGCTGCTAGCTCCCCAACATCGTAACTCCGCATTGCAGTACAGGTAGGGTTAGATTGGTTGAAGACATGCGTACCATCGACGTGCAGTACGCCTTAGTACACGGCGTCATCGTACCCCCATGTGGACAATCGGGGTTAAGTACCTTGCCCAAGGTCACAACGCGGGAGTCCGAATCGACCGCTCAGACGGTCACCCATCCGAGGATTAACCGGGCTCGACGTTGCTTAACTTCGGTGATCTGACGAGAACCAGTTACCGCAACGGCACCGCACCCCCGACTGGTGTAACCGGATCGCAAACTGGTCTAGACAAATTCCACTTTTGTGTTGACAGTACTGTATACATAAGCTTCCGAACATTCCAACAACCAGAAAAATAGGTTTATGCCCTACTATTGCCGACAACACAAAATAATTTTAATTCTTTTATTGGGGTCCGGGGGTTACGCCCCCACCCCCCCCCCCCCCCCCGATAGTGCGTGACTACTACTTTCTGCCTCTGATACTTCAGGACCATCTGCCTCTGATAGTTCAAGACCACTCCACATGTAAAATCTTGGCCAAGTTTACTTCACTGTATTACGTCAGAACGACATCCCTTGAACTAAACTGGATGAATTATTTGACATGAGGCGCGGTATTTTTTGCAGTGTGATATGGAGATCCACATTTCGGCGTCTTATGACGAGCGGACTCGACACTAACTTCAGATGTATAATCAGAGGGTTGGTTTTTAATCGCTCCTCAGAAGTGTATCTCGGGAATTTAATAAGATGTCAATGACTGGGATGGAGTTTGGTGTCAACAGACAAAGGTCATTGTCACTGTTACTATAAATAGATATTTGGTTTCCATGTAATTTATTAATTTATTAAAGTTTAACGACACTTTAACAGCCAAGGTCATTTCGTATCGGTGACAGTTTTACGGGTGGAGGAAGCCGGAGTACCCTGAGAGAGCCACCGAGCAACGACGAGCAGCTGCCAGCTCGACAAAATCGTAACTCCGCACTTCAGCAAAGGCAGGGTTAGATAGATTGATTGAAGACATGCACACCATCGACGTGCAGTAAGCATTAGTACACGGCGTCATCGTGCCCCCATGTGGACAATCGGGGTTAAGTGCCTTGCCCATGGACACAACGTGGGAGTCCGAATCGATTGCCCAGATGGTCACCCATCCAAGGACTAACCGGCTCGACGTTGCTTAACTTCGGTGATCTGACGTGAACCGGTTACAGCAACGCCACGCGCCCCCGTTTACCATGTTATAAACTTTAGTTTCCTTATGTGTACGTAACTATAACTCCATAATAGATTGCATATAAGGTGTTGATGATTGGGATTGCATCAAAAGTCAGAGTGATTGTTACTATAAATAGAATTTTGGTCTCTTCCGTTTCCTTTTGCGTAGGAAGCTATAACTTTACTTGTATATTACTTATAAGTTGTAGATAATTGGGATTGTGTTTGGGATTCAATGGGTGAGAGATCCAGGCCACTATTACTATAAATATTTTTTTTAGTTTCCGTATAATAACTCTAGTTTCCGTATGCGTACGGAACTATAACCTCGTTCACAGACTGCTGATAAAGTATCAATGATTGGTATTGTGTTTGGAGTCGATAGGTGACTGTTACTATAAATAGATTTTTGGTTTTCTCGCAATCGTTTAGCTCATTTTGCGCACGACTCTAGAACTCCATACATAGATCTGTAAGGAGTCGCTGATCGAGAACTTGTTCGGTCAAGGTAGCTGTTGCTATAAATAGAGTTATGGCTTCCATGCAATAACTTTAGTTTACCCTTGCGTGGAGTATATGGTTCATTAGGTCAAAGGACAAAGTCACTGTTCAGATAGAACAGTTTGTGCGAAATAATTTGAAATCTGCATGGCTTTGCAGTATACAGTACGTGGAGAGTGTATTATCATTAAATCACCCGCAGGGTGGAGATTCCACCCAAGCAATAATTGCAAATTTGTTGCAAAGCATAACCAGCACAAGCAAAGTTTTAGCCAATGGACCTCCGGGTTAAACCCGGAGGTCCATTGGCTGAAACATTGCTTGCGTTTTTGTCGATGTGTACAACATTTGAAAGTTATAGCTCGGGTGATAACTCCACTCCGCGGGTGATTCATTTACAATCCACTCTCCACGTACTGTAAAAATCTTAATAAGGAAGATGCGTATTGAATCGGGTGGGAAAGGGTGTAGGGAGGACATACCTAGAGTCCCCGCTCACTTTGTTTTCTTGTTTGAGAAATCCGGAGGAACATGCTTGCTGGCCCATGTGGATCGCCTTGAGCAACGCATTTCAAGTGCCCGCCTTTTCTTTTGAACAGAAATGGCCTTCTGCGAATTTTATGCACGGTAAAGTTGGATTGCCTCCCTTGATTTATTTTTGCTATCAGCTGGAAATACCGTAATTTCTTACGGATATGCCCCACAGCTAATTGCACCTCCTTTGGATAGATATTTTATTTAACAGTATAAGTTTTAGATATGAATACATCTAATCTTATATATAATATACGAACATCAAATGTGCAATTAATCTGCAACGTAGGGAAATGGCTTTATCAGATTGACTGCCCACCTGACAGCCCAGCCGATTCCCACTTTTTCATGTCAATCTTATAATACCATTCCTGCCAGAAAGCCTTGAAACTGGTTCATGCTCTCTCGTCCTAATATTTCCTGAGTCATTTTGTTGTTCTGTCTTTTCAATTTCTAGATGCCTGAGTCTTAAGAATATTTTCAGTGGTCCTGTTGGTATGAAAAGTTATTTTGGGCCAGAGAAAGACCTGAACTTCCACCCGTGGGGTTATACACGCTCTTAACCCTTTATCCAACGCAGACGATATCAAAATTTATTTTTTTAAATATTATTTTTTTCAAGTTTTTCAAAAGATTTCAACAAAATCATATCATGTGATCTCTTATTGGAACGAGCCCGACAAGCTCGTTCCAATAAGGTATCACATGATATGGTTTTGTGAAATTTTTTTGAAAATAATTTTTTCAACTGCTGAATGTGTATAGTACGCGGCGATTCGATAGGTAAAGGGTTAACCAAACACGAGGTGACATGAAGCCAGCAGAAATTATTTTGTCCACCACTTCATTTAGCCTTCCTACGCCATTGCGTCACCACCCTACCTCATAATACATATGTGGGAGCCCGGTGGCTCAGTGGGTATGATATGGGACTTCAAACCGAAAGGTCCAAAGTTCGATCCCCGCCAGGGGTAACTACGTTGTGTCTTTTGGAAAGGCACTTGATCACGATTGCCCACGTGGAGACACGGTGGCGCTGTATACTGAGGCGCACCTGTTTTCAACCAATGCTAACCCCGCTTGTGTGTTGTAAGTACGTTGGGAAGTCTGGCAGTTGCTCGTCGATGTTCACTGGTTCTCTCGGGTACTCCGGCTTCCTCCACCCGTAAAACTGTCCAACACGAGGTGACACTGGCTGTCAAACGTGTCGTTAAACCCCATTAAATAGATAAATAAATCCTATTTCCTACATGTTCTGCGTCGCAGAACTCGGTCAAGCAAATATATGAAAAGTCGAGTCTATAGACTTTTGATGAATTTTTAGATTTATACCTTCATGCACTAAAACCCATTTTTCTTTCCACTTCTCGGTCCATTACCTTCCATGTTTTCAAAGTTTCTTCAGCATACAAGTAGACAATCGAGTTTAACATGATTCGTGGAAGTAAAATAAATTTACTTTTTGGTTAGAATCTGGATCATTAAATCACTGACTTCTTCAGGTTTAACATCAAAGGAAAATTTCACAGTACATTACCATTTGTATGATCATCATCTAGACAGGCACAAAACAAATATAAATCATAGGAACGCCATTATAATATTTTATCATCAGTCAAATTTACCTTCAGAAATCTTGCTTATGATGCGAGGAATTGCTTTCCCCGTTACGAGTTGGACCAGACTTGTCTGCTCATCAAGTGAATGAGTGATAGGAAAGACTACAGGAAAAACTTGGGAAAAACAGGCTGTTGATCTTATGATTTAGGAGAGTGGTGGCCGAGTGGATAAGTGCGCTGGTCTCTCATGCCAGGTCAGTGTAAAGATGAGGGATTCGACAGGCCTCAAAGGTAGATCTTTCTCATGCCATTTTTTGTAAAATTGTGGGCGGGCGGGCGGGCGGGGGCGGTCTTTTATTTTATTTTGTATTTTTGTAATTATTTCTTTGCCATCAAAAGTTCATCTTCTTGGTTTGTTTTTGGCCTCAAAATCTACATAATAGCATAGGTGGTGGTGTATTTCGTTCCTTGAGCGCAAGATGTCTTTGCAGTGCTAAAGCATTGCAAACCCTTGTTGCACTCGAGGGACAAATTTATCAGTTTTATTAACTTGGGTAAAAATATCAGACACAGACCATTTAAATGTTTATTTTTTTAAGTTTGCATTGGTTATGAAAAGAGAGCATGCGGCAGCCAAAAGGACCATGCGGAGGGCTCGAGAAACAGATTTTTTACTTTTTTAGGCCTAAGTTGTTATTAGCTATTAAATTAAATCAAGGGATACAATTAAAATTTGCCTTTCATTCAAGCTGTGGAGGCTGCTGGCACACCTTCTTGTGGTGTTGGCACATTAAATGCTCATTGAGTCATCACCAAGCCAGAAAATAAGCAGACTGACATCTGCAAAACGAGGTCCGCAAGAGGGTGAATTTAGTGATGCTACCCTGCATAGCAGGGTAGCATCACTAAATTTACCCTCTGTGAAACTCAATCTGAATCAGGGTCTCATAACTAAACAGAAAGAGGTACCCAGAGGATAAATTAGCCCACTGTATGGGATAGCATCATCAAATTCACCCTCTGGGGACTTCATTCTGCAAATGTCAGACTGCTTATTTTCAGGCTTGGTCATCACTTCACTTTATAATACTTTATCTATCATCTTAATTTCTATGAAAGTCATTCAGAATTTACTGTTTGGGGTGTTTTTCGACAAACGAACTATAAAATCACAATACAGGGTTTTTTTGTGGTGACTGCAAGGGCCGAATATGGGATGCTTTCCCAATGGCATTTGGGTATGGTTTTTCTCAATTTTCCAAACCCAATCCCCACTCGAATGACAAAAAAAATTAGGCCACATAAAATAAATTAATTGATTCTCAGGTAATTTTTTTTAGTTTTCTCTTGCAAAAAGTGAGCAAACATGGAAAGGATTTCGGCTGTCTTTTCACATACAGAAATATAGAAAGTGCATATTTATACAAATAAATTCATTTTTAATTTGAAAAATAAAACATTCCTATAAACAAACTGTAGGTACGGCAATTCAAAGGCTTCATATTCTTTCGATGCTCTTCATATTATCTTTTAAGTAAAAGTATTTAATCTATGGGGCTTTGCCTCGTTACAATTTATGAGAGAGTAGGCACTCTCCCATAAATTGTGTCAAGGAAAGCATATTGGAGACGCAACTGAAATAAATATGCATCAGTCAAAAAATGTAAAAAGTTTCGGATCTCCCTGAGTTTGTACTAATATTGGAAGACACTGAAAGGCAATAAAAATATCCAATGAGGGGGTTCAAATTCAATGAGGGATTGCCTAAGGATCAAAACACTTTTTTAGCCTCAATGCACATTTGGTGTCCTGAACTTTGTGGTCATAAGTCCCTCAGGAAACCATTGGTTTTCTGACGCTCTACGACCACACAGTTCAGGACAAATGGTGCCTTAAATTTTAATTGCTCATGAAACGAAGCTTAGAAAGTGCCTCAATTCAAAGACAAATGACAAGGTCTTTTTTTACAGCACTAGGACAGTTTAATGGTGACTACAGGGAATGGTGTAAACATGACGCCATGCGATTGTTTGTCATAAATCAAAGTTGCTTAGGTGTTGGTCTTGATGTCAGGGACGTGGCGACAGGGTGTTTGTGTGTGTGTGTGTGGGGGGGGGGGGGGGGGTTCCCCCTCCCGGTCCCTTTCTCTATTCGGAAATTCACTTCCCTACACCCCCCTCCCAATCTGAAGCTTCTAGCATGTTCGTTAGAATAAACATCTCAGTACAAGGGCTGAACGGGGTATCGATAAACCGATATATATCGGTATTCAAGTCAGTATCGTGTGAATACCGGTGTAATTACAAAATTATCGGATTATCCTGATTATTTATTTACCCACAATTTAATTTTCAAGATGTCTCGAATTTGTTTTTAGTGTAGTCCAGATTGAATAATATCCCTCTACCCGACGAATCGGCCACATCCGCCCACGCAATATACAAACTGAGCAGTTTAAAAATCTTATTTTTCAAACAGTGTCAACAAAAGCTCGTTCCAATGAGGGGTCACGTGATATTATTTTGTTGAATTTTTTTTTTTTAAATTCGATAAACTAATATTTAAAATATCTTAAAATTTGGTATCGAGTGCTTTGAATAAAGGCTTATTCGAACTGCATCACCAAGGCATGCTGATTCGTTCCGAGTGTGATGGATCAAGTCCTGATTATGTAAGATAGCTCAACAGTCGTTCGATATACCGGTATACTGCGATATATTTTTTGAATACCGATGCCGGTATTCAGGTTCGAATACCATGCAGACCCACTTAGTGCTCTCAATCGACAGACACACCCCACCCAAATTTATCCAGAACAAACTGGGGGCGCTTTGGCTCAGTAGGTACAGGTGCAGGCTGCAAGCCGAGAAGTCCTCGGTTCGAATCCCACCCTTGGCAACCGCGTTGTGTCTTTGGGCAAGACACTTCACCCCCATTGCCCATGTGGGGGCAAGGTGACGTCAATGGTGCACATGTCTTCAACAATTGCTAACCCTGCCTGTGTGGAGTTAGTATGTTAGGGAGCTGAAAGTTGCTCGCCGTGGCTCGGTGGTTCTCTCCAGCTTCCTCCACCGGTAAAACTGTCGAGGTCATGATTAGGCATTGCGCAGAAATATGTGTCCTTGAACACCAAAAAATGAATAAATAAATAATCCAGAACAAACTGTATAGCTATACGTTAACTATTGTTAGGCCACAGTTAACTCCTATTTTTGAAGCCAGGATCTTTAAATTTTCCGACATGGTGGGATGAGAGTTAAAATTTTACGTCGAAACGAAGTTGAAACCTAACTCAATATACTTTTGTTATTGACACTTTTCCTAACGATGCGACAGCTTCGTCCGCGTAATTTACAAACTAGCTTCTGAAAAATAATATTTTTCGAAACATTTCCACAAAACTATGTGACCCCTCATTTTATCTAATAATCATATAGTTTTTGACATGAAACCCACCAGAAACGGTACGTATCGCATAATGTTTTCCGATTCCGTATCATATAGACGACTCATTCTGCTTCCGTATCATAAACACGACTCGTTTCCAATAACGCGACGGGATATCATAACAGTCGCATGAATACATTCTACGTGCGTTTCAGTGATCGACTCAGCTGATCGCTAACAAAACAAAACAAAATTCCTTACTGTTTGCGACAGAACTATTAATAGCCAATGACCCCCACGCACAATAAATAGTAATTGCACAATTCATTATTACACCTACCCTGTTCCTGAGGATCTTCCCACTTCGCACACTCGTAAATTCAAGCGTATCAGCATAGGAAGTGACACTGAGAGTGAATAATTTGACAACACAACTTTGAAAATTGCGGTGACCGCGTCACTCATTGTTTGTTAGAGTTCACAACAATATAGTTTCATAAAATATGTTATTTGAAACTTTTTCTCGCCCAACAGTATGCTCCAAAACTGTATTAATAATTTAAGATTTAATCTGTTTATGTGACAGAATTGTTAGATAAATGAATTATAATGATAATGTGCATGTCATGTGATTTGCATCAGATTCTCGGTGGTGTCCAAAAATGGGATCACCACCTCGAATCTGATACAAATCACAGGACATTCACATAATCATGATAATCTGTATAGAAGCTACAACGAGCTCGTCAAATCATATGATTTTGTGAATTTTAAAAAAAACTTTAAAAAATAATGAAGATAATAAATACTGAGATCGTGTGAGTTGGATAAGAAGTTAAAATGGTAAACCTTTTTCAAATTGTTCAGTGTTTTCATTGTATTCCACCCTCCATGCTCGTAGAGGCGTAAATTCTAGGAAGGGGGTCCGATGTGTCACACTTGTCGGGATCTTTGTTTCACATGAAGTGGCCGGATAGAGTACTATTACCATAGGTGCGGCATGTTCAAAGACCTCCGCATAGGCAAAACACTGTCACGGTTGCTAGTTTGGTGATATGTGCATCGAATGAACCCTAAAAATTAGTCAGGACCATCGGCATTACCACATGTAGTAAACAGAGGATATCTAGTGTTTTTGAGTGGATACCGAAAATTATCCCATGAGTAACCGAGACAAATGTTTATTTTTCGCGAGCGCTTGCCATTTATGCCTATGTTTTTGAGACAAAAAATGAAAAAAATAATGAAAATTAACTGACGATTTTCGTGAATAGCGCTGGCCGGTTTTCAGCGTTACGTTGAATAAAGGGTTAACCCGACACGAGGTGAAAAGAAGTAGAGGATAAAATATTTTTCTGTTGCCATTGGCAGCAGAAAAATATCTGGTCTCCAACAAAATTTGGTTTGGCCACGTCTCTGATGTCATGGTCAGCAAACGTGGATCACACTCCCAACATGTGAAGATATTTGCGTCCCTGCATTATACTATTTTGAGTGTCGGTGAACAGGTCTGAACATCAGAACATCATCTACCAACACATCTGTTGCGTTGTTTTTCGTCACACGTTTTGCTCGAGGTTTATAAACAAGTTCCATGTACATTCCACAGTGAACGCCGTAAACGTGTTGGTGTCGTAAACATGATCCATTCTCGCCATTCGCGCATTTATGACTCTTACTGACAGACAAAACGATGTGAAATGGTGAGGGGAAGTTATGAATTGCCATAGAATGTCTTTGAACTGGTAAAGCAATCATTGAAAAATGAATGAAAAAATGATATACAGTTACACCAATTGTAGCTTTTATGTTATATTGCCCCTTTTAAATAGAAACAAACGCCGGGTCATACTCGTGACGTCAAAATTGTTGTTTTTTATCCTTCCCTTTCAACTTCGATAATTACAGAAGTTGAGTTGGTTATCACATGGTCTTATAACTTAGCTTCGCTTTATAATGAGATTATACAGTTATACACTGGTTGTGTTTGTCAGAAATATAGAATATACCCATAGTAGCTTGGCGTACCAAATGTTCACTACGAGTGGTGAAGTGGTGTTAACCGCGAGCCTTCGGCGCGCGGTTAACACCACTTCGCGTATATTTTATTTATACCATGATCGTCAGATTATTAAGAGTCGCTATTATTTTTTCTCGATTTTACTGAGCAGCAGCCATACATACGTGCAAATTTGTTTTTGTTTACATGTCGTAATTATTTCACACGCACGTGTCTACAAATGTTTCAATCGAAATATGCAATAACTAATGAACTTTAGTAAATTAAGGACAATATTTAGTTTATTGAACCAAGAAGTATTTATAAGGTTTAATTCGCCTTTTATCCGCTAAAGCTAAGACGGCGCCACTGGACACCTTCCTTCTCTCTCTTTTATTTTAGAAGCTTTAAATGGTTTTAATTTGCCGAGAGGAGATCCGAAAATTCACATTTTTACGAATAAGGGATCGTATAGTTAGACAACCCCCAGTCGGTGAATTGTTGATGTTGCTTTTGTACCAGGTCAGAATTGTGCGAGATTTACCTAAACTAAATAGTTTCATTTCTCAGTTTGTCCTCTCCAACACAGAGCTACATCTCCATTCTGCCTACAGAATCCAGCTACTTCTGATCTGACGTGGTCATTTTTCGGATGTAATCTGTCTACGGACGCAATCGGGTTGGGTTTTGCGCACACAATCAGCTTGCGTTTTTCGGATGTAATCTTCCTGCGGACACAATCGGTTTGGGTTTTGCGCACACAAGCGGCTCGCGTTTTCCGAAAGTAATCAGCCTGCGAACAGTGGACACAATTGGCCTTACAGACAGACCTATTTGGATCAAATGTGCGTCAAATGTGTAAGCCTGAAATTTTGAGACAACAGTTCACATTACACCTCGCTGGGATCTTGTGGATTGTTAATGTATTTTCAGACTTTTCACAGAGACACTATACGTCAATGTGTAGAGATTTGACAAAAGAGACTTTTCGACATAAGTCACAAAACTGACAGAAATCTTGAAACGTTTTCGGAAAAAAGTAGATCTTCAAAATCTTTTTGCGCGTAGCTTGGATGGATAGACACTGAAACGTCCTGTTCCAAGAAGAAACAGTGACGAACAAACCTGACTAGTGATTCTAACATGATTTAGAGAGGACGGTTTCGAGAAGGGGGGCTGGTAGAACTTTGGGTTCTCCCATATTTATGACATTCTTGTATCATTGAAGACTTTTCTGGTTCTTTGGATTTAATATTTTCGAAGCCTGTAACATACACTGCAAAAGTGATTTTTGATTTTTGATGATTGGGATTGTTACCACGTTTCAGTCCAGGCATTAGAGATGGGCGGCATTGGAATTTTGAGTCTGGTATACTAGGAGGGGTGCACTTTGGCATCGGTTCGGTATCGGTATCTGACTTGACTGAGATCTGCTAATAGTGCCAAAGAGGAATTCACGTCAGGAAAAACAGAATAAATTGCTGTAGTATCATTCTATCACAACGCTATTAATGGCAATGCCAATGAGCTCAAAAGTGGCATTCTTTAACAACCACAAATCACATCTACAGTAATTTTGGGACTTGTTCTGTTCTATTACAGGCTTTTGCGATCTCATAGCATGTGCCCTGACCATGCTATTTTTAGGAGGTCCTTCTGACAATAGACAAAAAACCTGGGCAGTAATTTCTAGTCATGTCTTGGCTGCCTTAACCCTTTACCAAACGAATCGGCCACATCCGTCCAAGTAATATGCAAATTTAGACTTTGAAAAAATATTATGTTTCAAAAAATTTCAAGAAAACCATATCACGTGACCCCTCGTCGGAACGAGCTCATCGAGATCGTTCCAACGAGGGGTCACATGATATGGTTTGGTTGAAATTTTTGGAAAAATTTCAAAAATGGTATTTAAAATAATAAATTTTGATATCGTCTGCGTTGGGTAAAGGGTTAACAGGCAGTCAAGACCTGACTAGAAATCACTGCTGAGCAATTGGATATGTACAGGTTGTAGTGTAATGGGAATTCAGGACAGTTGCCCAGTCCATTGAGGGCTAACAAAACTGAAAAGAAAATTAATCATTTCTTTCATGAAAATGAACCTTTCAACTGTTATCAAGCCTCAACGGGGACTTATAAATAGCGAATATAGGAAAATTTGAAAATCCAGATGGTCTTGGTATTCAACGATTCGTTTTGATTTCGGTATCCCCATGATATCGGTTTGATTTTTCGGTATATTGCCCATCTTTATCAGGCATCAAAGGATAAATTCTAGGATATTGATTTGTAATATAAAAAACATTCTTATCAGTATACTCTCCCATCGAACCTTGACTTCCGGGACATGATTCCTGGCGATGAGGGACGCAGCGAAGGGGATTTGAGTTCATGGGTGTGACAACCCTGCCCCATGATTTTTCGAGTCGGGACATTTTCGTCTGGTTTGGAGTTTTAGAAGCTGATATCGATTCGCTCCGGCAAGTAATCATGTATTTTCTTACGAGACGAGATTCGATCCTTAGATTTATGTCAAAACGAAAACACAAACCCACACGGAGATGCTAAAGATGTGGCCCTTGTTACGACTTTTTCGGCAAAATTGTTAACTTTTAAGAACACTGATAGAAATATATGACAACATTGAACAACATCATATCATTGCAAGGTTAGATTGATGCAGCTCTGCCTTTCTTGGCAGAACTCTCTCACAGAGAATAATTGGTTGAATTTCTAATTATCAAAGGTGCATTTATTTTTATGATAAGGTGAAAGCAGATTATAGGGTAAAATGGGATGAGAAACTTCATTTTGAGTATTTACTTTTCAATAAAATGGGAGCCATGTTTGCAGACTGATCGTGCTCTTGCACCGGAAGTGGAAGTGAAGTTCTGCTGAGAATCTGTCAATGAGAATTTATTTATTAATCATCTTAATAGTCTCTCATCACTTATGGTTAATAAATATTGTATCACACACTCCATTAGCTTCAGAAGTTGGAGGCGAAAAACTTTTCAATACTCCGTCGTGTGTGGCAATGTAGAATGTCTTCAAATGTTGGACCACGAGTTCCTCTGTAACAACTCCTTTTTGCACTATAATTGACATTAAAATAGCTGGTTTCTGTAGCGACGAAATCGGGAGAGATGTATTTTATGTAACACATGATTTCGAAAATTGCCCGTGCTGACCTGGAACGTTAATCCTCGGAGTTTGCAGGGTGTTCCTCTCTCCCAAAATATTTGTCTCCTTGGACAGTAGTAGGATAAAGTACTATAGTCCAATAGGTGGCTGTTCAAAGACTCGCACATGCGAGTAAACCTGACAAAGGCTCGGTTGATGATATGTGAGTCGGAGAAAGACTAGAAATTAGCCGCCACTGCAAGTGAAATTGGGATGATATAAACCGCGGCAATCTGCCATGGAATTCACCACGACTTTGCCGATTGTTGTGGATAATTTCGGTCATTGTAGACTCTGTCTAAAAATCTCACCGGGAAGCATTAGTTTGTGTACATGAGAACCGTCGGACAAAATAATGTCGCGGTTCGGCAAGCATTGGTCACCATTGCTTACCACCCCCATCCCACCCCAAATATCTGAGGGTAGTCGCTGGCCTAATGCTGACAAACACCTTTCTGGAAATTCAATGGTGCATCGACGGTGCTGTGTGGCTCATTATTTATAGCATTGGACTTCAGATTGAAAGGTCATTTGCGTTGTGGCCCTGGGCAGGACACTTAACCCTTTGATACTTTTGTACGTCTTATGACTTACGAAATCAAACAACGCATTGATACTTTCTGGTCATTTGTTTTGTTATTATTTTTCGTTTTTTTTAAAATGAGAATATCATAGTAAAAGCCAACACTTCCCTTGCTTATATTCCATATTCAGTCAAACGCCAAATAATATTCTGTTTATATAAATTTGTTTTATTACAAATTATTGGAGAGTGCCTGTGGGCACTCTCCAATAATTTGTAATATACAAGTTTTGAATAACAAACTAGGACCACCAAAAACAATCTAGCCCTCACCAGATAATCACTAAGGTGAAAAATATCTTATTATTTGTACTTTCCGACGTTTGACATCGCATTTTGAAAAACATTGAAGAAACTGAATCCCCAGTAACCTGTGAACGTCAGGATAATTAAAGTCTCAAAGGGTTAATCCCACATGCTCGGGGAGTAGTATATGAGGGGAAAGACGGACTCGGTTTGCCGGACTTTTGCCGGGCACATGCCAAACTCTAGACGACCCAACATGAGAGTAGTATGTGATGTGGAAAATGGGCCCCATTTACGTGATCTCACTTGACTTATGAGTTACGTTATATGAGGTTGTGGTAGTCCGCGTGAGCGGCCATGTTGTCACCTATTGTTTCTTACATGCCACATTTTTACAGGATTTTGTAAAAGGTGCTGGTACCCCTGCTTACACTTCAGTCGCCCCCACCTTCAAAGTCGTTCGGGTCTTTATGATTGCTACGGAAGGTGTTAAAACATGTGTGAGTTTGAAGGGCGAGGAGGGAAGGGGGTGGCAACGATTAACATACCATCGAAACCATTCAAACAGCTGACAACGCAGGGACCGACCTGGGCATGCGCCAGTGCGTATTTGGTTCTGAAACACCAGGACCTGGCTCTTAAATCTCAGAAATAGGCTTCTCAGTTGGCGCGTAACTTCTCAGATCATATTTTGATATTCTTTCGATGGATAATCTTACATGTATTATATTTTTGATTATCATTTATCTTTGTTGTAGAGCACTTAAGTTAATACTACAAGTCTTAATTACCAAGCATTAATCTTCACTGTGGTTTCTGATCAAGTCTTGGCTGCCTAAATAGGCAGCCAAGACTTGATCAGAAACCACAGTGAAGATCAATGTTTGCTATAGTGTACTAAATGAAAATGATGAGAGCCATACTTGCAGTGTGTGTTTCAAACAGCAGTGTGACTCCGTAAATTGAAATCTGGCGCATGAATTGAAAAAGTAGGCTCCGAGGCTAGAGCGTATTTTAAATAGTCCTGATCGGTCCCTGACAACGTCTATATATATATTGTTAGATTGGATGTTAGGGAGACAATTCTCGCGCATTATATATTCATTAGAGAGACATTTGATTTAGTGAGACACATACTCGTCGCCCTAATGATTTAAGCTTCTTACAAGATCTCTACAGTGGTGCCAAATCACCGGGATTTTGTCAATAAAATGTGATTAGCAGTAGGAACAAGACTAGACATCGACCTGAAGTGGAAATTGTTCAGAAAAGATGGTGCGAGGAATTTTCTAAAAAAAAATCCAGTATATACGCCTGGAACATAATTAAGCACCTCTGTTTTTTGTCAATGATGTTAATAGAAACTGTTATCACTTTCATACTATCTTTCAGATGGCCAAAAGTTACTGTTTGCGGAAAGAATGGTCTATCGACAAATGAAAAATGACACAATGATGAAAATATGCAGTATTTTAATGGCCCTAATTACACATATCTGTCACTAATGCTTTGATGGAAAAATGTTCTCTCGACCAGTATGGTGCTGGAAGGGTCCATGATGAAACAATGCCTGTAATTACTGACAACAAAATGTAACTTGCGATCTCCTGAACACAATAGCAGCATCTGACGTCCACCACGTGCCCGGATGACCCGCATCCTAATGCTACCAGTGAGCCTTCTGACACAGCCCAGAGGCAACTGCTGCCACTCTTCATGCAGTCCGCGTGCGCGTCCGGGAAAGTCCCAAAGGTGTTCTAAGGGATTCAAATCGGGGCCCATTGAAGGCCAAGGTAGTCTTGTAATAGCGTTGTTCTGAAGGTATGCTCTCACGGCATGGGAACGATGTGGCCTTGCATTGTCATCCATGAATGCAAGGCGAGTAGCCCATGGCAGGGTGTCAAAATAAGACACCACTACCGGATTGAGAATGTCCCGGTTGTACTGATGACTATTGAGATTCCCACAGACAGCCACCATATCAAGTTTACAGTCATGAGAGAGGCATCCCTAGATCATTACTGATCCTCTACCATAAGGAACAGTAGGTCTGATGTTCCTGGGCACGTAAGCAGTATTTCTGTACCTCGACTCTCTCATGTTACCATCTGGGGCGTGAAGCAGGAACCTACTCTCGTCTGACCAATGGACTCTCCTCCGTGTCCTGAAATTCCAATGTTGTCTTGCCATACACCACTCCAAACGTCGTTTTTGATGCTGATCGGACAGAGCTGGACGCTTGATGAACCTTCCGGACATCATACCCCGTGCTTTGAGACGGTTTCGGACAGTTCTGTTGCACACACGCCTGTCGGGGAGCCAAAGGCGTTTCAAAACCCCGCTCGACGCAAAGGATTCACGCCTGACGAGGCGTGCCAGGCTCCGATATTCCAGAGGAAAGGTCTTTCGCGGTTGTCCAGGCCTTGGTCGTCCTTAACATCGTTGGTTTGTTGATGTTTTCGGACAAGTCTGCTGTTGACAGAATGACTATAACCGAGTAGCCTTCCTGTAGCTTTGAATGATATGCCTGTTGCATGCATGCCAAAGATTTGCCATGTTAGTGCTTCTGACAGTCTCCTCCTTGCCATGTCAACATTTATTGATGAAAGAAGTGACAAATGTTTTTGTTTTATACCCAGATATTGCATGTGGATGATAGTGTTTTTGTGACATTCGTGGGTTGTATGCTTCACGTGGACGAGGGGATGTATTTGTGGTACGCTATCAACCAGAAACATAATGTTTTTCAGGAGATGAAATGTACTTCAAGACAAAGCAATAATTAAAACACTGTCATGAAACATTTCAGGGGGTGCTTAATTAAGTTCCAGGTGTATTCATTAAATGCAGATAATTTGTACGTTGTAGAGACATCGCCTTAAAATCTTTCTCTTTAAAAATGGAATGTGTTTTGATTATATTTATTGCCCTCTGTGTGAACTGGGTAAATACGTCTAATTAAAAAGATATAAGTCTATATCTTACCTCCTACAAGTATCTGAGAATTTCAATGGTTCAAAGACGTCACATACAGACTGCATGTAAAACCATATACTGCCTGTCAACATCAATATACGCTGACAGCTATGGGTAATCTCCCCTTTGTTCATTTATTATTCAAAATGGCGGCAGCCGATAAACGCTTCAAGTTGAAAGATTGAGTGTTGGAAGCCCATATTTGGTCTGAAGTGCAGGTTAGGCAACTTAAAAGGCTTCATATTCTGTGGATGTGTGCCATGCTACCTTCGAAATGAAACTGTTTGGTATGTATGAATTTGCCTTGTTACAATTTATAAATCGTAACAAGGCAAAGACACGTGAACACATTGTGAGAATTCTCTCATTTAATTTTGATCGCTGTTGTTATTAGTTCTGGGCATCGATGCAGCAGTCGGTAAGATATATTCGTTACACAGTTTGTTGGTGGCCTAATATGGCATATATGGTGTCAGTTAGTTTCATATTGGACGAGAGCGAAGCTTCGCTCTCGTTCAATATGAAATTAACTGACACCATATATACCATATTAGGCCACCAACAAACTGTGTAACTAATAATACAATCCCTCACTTTAAAACAATCGACTGATTTCATTATTGGAGTCCGAATTTCAAAATTAGTGTTGATGTACACTGTTGTGTTGAAAAATTAAACATTAGGTGGATATGCATTCCGGTCGCTAATTGGAAGTAACTGTAAGGTTTGTGGTTTTCCAGGCATTTAGTTTTCACAGCCAAACCCGGGTGCTTACACTTTGCAGTTTGGATATGAAGCAGAAAAAGAGACTTTTACATTTCTTTTTTTTTGTTTAGTTATTTCTTTTCGTGTAAACAATATTTATTTCCAATAATATAGGGTGGTAATGTAATGTACAATAGTATGTGGATTGGATTCGACAGCAAGCCGGAGGCTTATTGTTGTCGTTTCCATATATATAACAATATTACAAACAGATTAGATCAGATTTGACAGATAGCAAGTGTATACTAATCATTACGTTTGTCAAGGAGCTGGGTCACTATGTATTCGAGTACACGTGCGAAATATAGGTTTAAAAGAGAGAGAGAGCAAGTAAATGTTATTGATAATAGTGCGTAAAAAACAAAATACAAAACCAACAAAAGATGTGTGCTAGTTGTGCTAGTTTTAGTAGCCCGCATTATCGCAATATTGTTGGATGGATTATCCAAAAAAGCGCATCACTTACGGAGTTTTGGGATATATAAATACCTTGTTTTATTATTATTTTTTAGGAGGTGTGGGGGTGGGGGTGGGGGCCGTGTGAGGACTTTTCTAACAAAATTGTAAAATTACTGTACTTGGACCTTTGTGCAAGAATGAACAGAAATTTCTTAAAATTATATTCGTTTTGATTGACAAAGACAAAATGCGCAAATATAAACATTTTGTATTTTTTTATGTGAAAATGGAGCCTACTTTTCTATTTTTCTATTTGTGTACTTGTGCTTGTGTGATGGTTTATAGGGGTATGCAGGTTGGTCTAGTGCAGGTTTTGTAACGTATGTCGAGTGGCGATGGGGTGTTGGTGTCCTACATGACCCTGTCCAAAGCAATACATTATGAAATGCCTAAATGCCGAACGTCATTTGCGGCTATTCAAAGGTGATGACCCCATGAAATATATTAAATCACATTATCGGTACATCTTTAATTAAAATTTTCAGTCGTTATATTTTTCTGTTAATAATAAAAAAAAATAGGCACGTGTCCATGTTTTCCTCTGCAGTATTGGTAGGCAAAGAAGATTACTCCATTTGGCCTATTTGGTGACGTGACATTTCAACTCCCTGTCTTTGAGTTTGTGCCCTTTGGGTGCTGAACATTTGAACGACGCGTCATATGAAGGTGCAACCTTTATTTATTTCCAAATGCGACAAAATACTGCATTTTGGTTGGCTGAGAGTTACTGTGTGACTTGCAATGCACACCAGCCTTTTTTACACCACGGTTTAAAAACAAGAATATACAGGAGCAGGCTATATGGCTAAAAAAGTACCCATTTTTAATTATTAATTCACACCTTTTGCTCGGTTATGTTGAAACAGAAATAAAAATACAGGAAATTTAATATTTATGAGCAATAAAATATTACAGATATAGATGTCATTGGAACATACACCGGTCTGGGAACTCATACACCCTTCGGCTTTGCCTCAGGGTGTATGAGTTCCCAAACCAATGTAAATTCCCATACACCCTGGAAAACACAAAGATAACTAATAATATTATGTTGGATTGCATATTAGGAAGGTATTTATGACTTAAACTTTAAAAGTATATCCTTTGCGCTTTATTACTGCTGAATTAACTCTTTACCTAACGTAATAGAGAAACACCCTGTGCTTTCAACGAAAATCGCCATTCACATTTTTCAACATTTTCGTCATTTTTTTCTTTCATCGTCATACATGTAAGTCTGTCGAAGTGTGCACAAAGTGTCTGTTTTCTCGTCTCAGACATAATACCTACAGTATAAGTTGAAAAGAGAGGCGATGCCGTGGGAAAAATCTCATGTTAAGCTTTTGGGTCTGCCATACATAACATTTCTAGCACAAAAAGATACTGTTTGCCCTATCTAGATTAACGGACGAATTTTCCATTAGCGTCTTTACCTATTTCTTGGATTATAAGAAGACAAGATATTCAATGTATATGTCTACTTTACACACCTTTTTGACGACAGTTAACAAAAGAATAGTTTTGTGGCGTGTTTATACGTATTTGACGTCATTCCCTTGTCCGAGGAGCAGGTCATTTTTCACGAATCTTCTGCATTTTCAACATAATGCGGACTATTTTTAGCGAGCAAATCGTAATTTCTTCTTCAAGCCATTCCTCTTAACACGATTAGAAGTCGAAAGTTATCACACGTTTTCCCACAGATTCTTTGCCTCGACGATTAAAATCCATTAATCTATAGGATTTGACGGGGGAGGGGTCTGGGCACTTAAAACACAGTGGGCTGGATTTTCCACCTAACATATGTTTACAGTTTTTGTTTAACCCCTTACCCAACGTGACGGCCAAAACCGTTGAGCGCTATTCACAAAAATCGCCAATTAATTTTCATTATTTTTTCATTTTTTGTCTCAAAACATAGGTTATGACCCCTCTTAGGAACGAGCTCGTTCCAATGAGGGGTCATAACCTATGTTTTTGAGACAAAAAATGAAAAATATCAGTTATTCATGAATTTTGTTTACAAGTGTCGTCTGCTTTTCATGTCAGGTAAAGAAATTATTTATTTATTTATTTATTTATTGGTGTTTAAGGTCACATATTTCTGCACAATGGCTAACCATGACCACGACTGTTTTACGGGTGGAGGAAGCCGGAGTACCCGGAGAGAACCACCGAGCAACGGCGAGCAACTGTCAGCTCCCCAACATACTAACTCCACACAAGCAGGGTTAGCATTGGTTGAAGACATGTGCACCATCGACGTGCAGTACGCACCATCGACGTGCAGCGTCACCGTGCCCCCACGTGGGCAATGGGGTGAAGTGTCTTGCCCAAGGACACAACGCGTCTGCCGCAGGTGGGATTCGAACCGAGGATCTCTCGGCTTGCAGCCTGCATCTCTACCAACTGAGCCACCGCGCCCCCAGGTAAAGGGATAACAAAGCACCAGAAGAAGTAGCTGTCGTCTAAAATGTGTGTTAAGTAGACACATACGTTGAATATCTTCTCTCCTTATGATCCTCTAAAATAGGTAACGACACAAATGGAACATTCGTTCGTTAATCTTGATATTTTTTATCAGGCTGAAACGTGCTACAGTACAGACGGCGTGGACTGGTCATAATCCACGCGTGTGAAATGATGTCCATGCACGCATGCGTTTACCAGGTAATACTAATCATCAGCAACAAAATATTAATTAATGAAGCACCGGGGCTTCATTAATTAAATTTGTTGATGATTATGTCTATAATTAGGGTTTGGAATCTTATATTGAGTCCGTGGAAATATTGCCCACCTGTGGAAAGTGACCAGTCCACAGCGGCCGTGCTGTACATGTAAGTACGTGGAGAGTGTATTATCACTAAACCACCCGCAGGGTGAAGATTCCACCCAACCAATAATTGCAAATTTGTTGCAAAGCATAACCAGCACAAGCAAAGTTTCAGCCAATGGACCTCCGGGTTTAACCCGGAGGTCCATTGGCTGAAACATTGCTTGTGTTTTTTGTCGATATGTACAAAATTTGAAAGTTATAGCTTGGGTGATAATTCCACTCTGCGTGTGATTTAGTTACAATCCACTCTCCACGTACTGTATCTACCTTTTTTTGTGCTAGAAATGTTGTGTGTGGCAGACCCAAATGCTTAACATTTCGTCTTCGTATTGTCTCGGAATGTTTCAATAGAAACACAACACACTAGTACTTTTAAAATTCTCAAAAATAGCCGAGTCTCTTCAACATTTTTTATCAATGCCAGAATGAATGAATGAATGGAAAGTTTCAGCGCGCCAAAGGCGCACAGGGACGATGTGGGATTGAAATCCCTTGCGACCCTAATAACTTTATTTGCTTTATATCTTTATTTGCCTATAAATCCACGAGAGTCGGAAACGAGAACCAATGATCTTATTTAGTTTGAGTGTGCGCACTAGCAGTATGGTAATGGGTTGAGATCCCCAAGAAGCTCGAACTGGAAGATGGCTAGGAATGTTGCATAACTACAAGAGTTCTGCTCCGTTTCTGCTTAGAGAAGTTGGCATATTTATGGTAATACTGAAAACGAAGTTTGGTGGTTATTTTAGAAAAAAGAAAAAGAAACCCAAACAGTCGCTGGTTTGGGAGCAGCTCCAGCATTTATCCTTAACGGTTACAAAAAGGAAAAAAATCCACCAATATGTGTTTTTGAAAGCTGGGAGTCATCCATCAGCCTATAAGGCGAGATACTGAAGTATTCGACTTTATAGTAAGTGTGCCTCGCTGTACAGAGGGCAGTCATCGACTCAGCCGATCGGGTGGTACAAAATGTCAGCATTAACTCTATAACTGACACTCACTCATAGTAATCGGGAAACTTAGAAACCTTCCCGAATAAACATCGATCCTGGGCGTCTACAAAAGATACACCTTGAATAGTTAATTATTCCTTTCAGTTTAAAATGTGTTGTTTATTCCCTTAGGTATTGTTTAACCCTTCACCTAACATGAAAAGCAGACGACACTTGCAAACAAAATTCTTGAATAACTTATTTTTATCATTTTTTGTCTCAAAAACATAGGTTATGACCCCTCATTGGAACGAGCTCAAGGAGCTCGTTCCAAAGAGGGGTCATAACCTGTGTTTTTGAGACAAAAAATGAAAATATAATAAAAATTAATGGGCGATTTTTGTGAATACCGCTGACCGTTCTTGGCCATTATGTTGGGTAAAGGGTTAAAAAATATTCGTGTATTTATCGTTCTGTTGAAATCTTAGAGATATTTTGTTGAACATTTTGAATAATTAAAATGTATCTTTCTCTTCCGGTTGCAATTAAATTTAATTTCGTGTATGATATTGATTAGCGGGAAGGAGTCGATTGTCAACGTTAATTAGTTATCTCGTTATTGATAAATTCACACTGTTATCAGCACTGTTATATACACTTCTAGAAAATACAATTGTAAAGGTTTTATAGTAATGGCCTCTGGTGACAATTACTGGTTGATACAGAGTGAGAATGTGAATAAAAATGGGCGCGGTGGTTCAGTTGGTGTAGGTGCAGGCTGCAAGCCGAGAGATCCTCGTTTCGAATCCCACCTGCGGCAACCGCGTTATGTCCTTGGGCAAGACACTTCACCCCCATTGCCCACGTGGGGGCACGGTGGCGTAGTGTACTAAGGCGTACTGCACGTCGATGGTTCACCTGTCTTCAACCAATGCTAACCCTGATTGTGTGGAGTCAGTATGTTGGGGAGCTGACAGTTGCTCGCCGTTGCTCGGTGGTTCTCTCCGGTTACTCCGGCTTCCTCCACCCATAAAACTGTCGCGGTCATGATTAGCCATTGGGCAGAAATATATGACCTTAAACACCAATAAATAAATAAATATAAATAAATAAATGTGAATAAAAAGAAAGCAATCCAGAGACAAAGACTCGAGTCGACAATAAGATCTGTCTGGGACAGAAATTTTACCATTGTTCTGAAATTGTAAAGCAGGAAAGATGGAAAAATCCCATTCAGGTTTGCTGATTATATCTGTTTCAGAATTGGATAATATAAAATTTCAAGTTGCATTTGGAGAAACATGCTACTTGAAATTATGGAATCTTGACATCAAGGGCGCTGAAAGCAATCAGTGGAAGCTGCCCCACTTGCTCTGAGGCTGGGGGTAAAGGGGTGGTGGGAGGTGCAGAACGTGCCTTTTTTGTCAGAAGCGCAATATTTGAAAACCATTACTCTTCGTGAACTCTAACTGAAAAACTGTTAAGTAATCGTTTCTAACGAAGTTTAGGTGTGCCAATTGCAATGGGCTGGGGGTTGGGGGGGGGGGGGGGAGAGTTCAGGTAAATGACGGAGGTTTTTCCATCATCATCAAACAAAGAAGCTATACAAACGGCGCAGTTGGGTTGTAATGCATTATGTCGTCCTTTCAGTGCAACGATGCACAAGCATTGTCGATGGTGCCTCGTTTCACACACGGGACGACGATATATATATAAAAATTGGTGCGACGAATTGGAAAAAAATCCAATGTATATGCCATGTTAATAATTTATACGTCACGTGACCGAGTTAATTATATATATTATATATATATATGTATATTTTTAGATTGGATATTAGGGAGACATTTCTCTTGCATTATATATTCATTGGGGAGACGTTTGATTTAGGGAGACACATTCACGTCGCCCTAATGATTTAAGCTTCGTACAAATTCTACAGTGGTGTCAGATCACTGGAATTTTGTCTATAAAATGTGATTGGCAGTAGGAATAAGACTGGATATCGACCTGAAGTGGAAACTGTACAGGAAAATTGGTGCGACGAATTTGAAAAAAAATCCAATGTATATGACATGTTAATAATTTATACGTCACGTGACCGAGTTGCGTAATGTGAGGTCATGGCATTCGCGTGAGCGGCCATGTTGTGACCTATTACTTCTTTCATGTCACATTTTTTACAGAATTTTGAAGAAGGTCCCGGTACCCCTGCTTATACTCCAGTCGCCCCCCGCCCCCCCCCCCCCCCCCCACATTTCAGTTACCCCAAACAAGCATACCAAGTTTCAAGCGATCCGATTATAAATGTGCCCCACAGGGAGTGCCAGCGGGAAATATTGCATGTCGTTTCGCTGGAAACTGTATACAGCTGCATTGAATTTTCCCGAATCCCGGATAAACTCAATGAGTGCGTTTGTTCAACATTCTGAAAAGACTGTGTGCTGTAAATGGCGTGCTGTTTAGATTTGAATGCCTCCAATGGTTGAAATACAGAAACATAAAAGTAATCTGCTTTAATAATTTAATAATTAGGCGCCTGAAAAGAGTTTTTCAAGCTAGAAACGTACGCAAACGCCTTTCGAAAGCACGCGCTTGTAACTTTCAATTTCAAGATACAGGTTTTGTATCAGGAGTCGCTGAGTCACGCTGTATTCCGAAAATTACGTTCTCTGTACATACTTATTGAACAATATAATCTTATACCAGCTGAGTACAAATTCTTTCTTGCCACTATGTTTTGGTGTGTGTTAAGGTTCGGTTCATTTCTTCTATTTCAAAATGGTTGAAATAGAACTATACCGGACCGACTGAAAATGAAATTTATTAGCCAAATGTAAATAAATTTAGCTACATTTGCTGAAAATATTTTACAGAAATGAGTGCGAGTGATTGTGTAGATCAAGAAGCTAAGTCCATTTCTTTTTTTAAACTTATATTTAAAAAAATGACGAATTTGGCAAAATAATGTGCAGATAAGTTTACCTTAACTTCTAGAGCGGCCAAATATAATTTTTGAGTGGAGTGATTTGTTTTCTAAATTTGTTAAGTTTACGAACATCACAACAAAACGAGGTATGTTTCCTCCCCGTCTCAGCCTCATTATGCAGTAGTCAGTCTAACATTTTCCTAGTCGTTCATAAAAATAATATCAAACGGGTGAGACTTTTCAACAAGTCTCCCACTGCTATGCAGTTCACCTGCAGTCGGGAATACCTGCATAAGAATAAGATCCCCGCATCGCCACCATCTGGTGATACGTCAGCCGTGAATGAGCGTGTGAGATCAAAGACCGTTCATTTCGTTTACCATGACGGACACCGCCTGTGAGAATAAGTACAGAATCATTAAGGATCTTCAACATGCATCCCGTAATATGCAGAGTTTGTTATATTTTTCAGAATTTTCTTTTTTGCTTTCTCTGAAAACAAAGCTTATCTTACATCTGGACCACATGACTTTTCATGTGCTTTGACCGGAGATACATGGACTTGCTCTCGAACTGGACCATATACAACAACAGTCGAAATAATTTATAGAGTAACCGCAAGATGTTTGTGTTGTACTCAAAAATAATAATAGTATTTGAGATGTGAAAAGATGGACTCTCTAACATGAGCCCACGAAAAATTGTTTCTCAGTAGTTTACATCTCCCTTACACATCCATTTCTTTTTATTTGTTCACTTTATTTTATCCACCAATGCGCTGTTGTTTCACTACCCCCGCCCCAACCTCATTCATTACAGTACAGTCGCTGTGGACTGGTCGTAATCCACGTGTGGGTAGTGATATCCACGCATGCGTTTTCCAGGTAATAAAAATCATCAGCAACAAAATTTTATTTGATGAAGCACCGAGTTGGACCAGGGGCGTAGGAAGCTTATAATATTGGGGGGGGGGGGGGGGGTATTGTAAACAGGAGCTTGTAGGGGACAGCACAGCCACCTTTGGTGGCCCGCTCTGCGTAGCCGATCCCGGGAAAGAGTGCGGGAGGGGATACCAGGAAAAATTGTGAAATATGAACTACTGAGAGCTCATTTCCTCGCTTCTCAAGTGAAAAAATCAAGGTATCGTTGCTGTTAATTTTTGGTGTTTATCCCTTTACCTAACATGAAAAGCAGACGACACTTGCAAAACAAATTCTTGAATAACTAATTTTTTTAATTTTTTGTCTCCAAAACGTAGGTTATGACCCCTCATTGGAACGAGCTCGACGAGCTCGTTCCAATGAGGGGTCATAACCTATGTTTTGAGACAAAAAAATGAAAAAATCATGAAAATTAATTGGCGATTTTTGAGAATAGCGCTGTCCGGTTTTGACCGTTACGTTGGGTAAAGGGTTAAAGGAGGATGTATGTTTTGTATGTATATTTTGATGATTCTTCCTATAATTAGTGTTTGGAATCTAATATTATTACGTCCGTGGAATTATTGCCCACTCGTGGAAAGTGATCATTGTAAGGTGGCCCTTCTGTATATATTTATAAACAAGTGAGATTAAGACTGCCAACAGGATCGTCAGCCAATCCTCCCTTTAGACAATCCCATTGACAATGATACTTGCGCCGGCCATTAATTTTGAAGAAATGAAAATGCTAAGAAAAAATACCTCCACCTTTATTAAATATAATATATGTCGCGATGTGCATACCGCGCTGATACAATGAACAGAAAAAAAGTTACAGAGCATCAAAAGATGGAGGGCCGGTTTTCTTATTTTTGAATGGGTTTCATCAGGGCATAACAGTCAAGCGTTCAAATTGATTGGGGGAAAATGTAAAATCCAGCTTCTTTATTTTTATACTACTCTGCAAAAATATAGGTTCTCTTTAGAACCAAAACTGGTTCTAATCTTGTCCCGGAGATGGAACCAGTTCTGTTTAAACAGTATTTATTTCAAATCAAATAAATTTATAAAGATTAACATTAAATATTAACAGAATTAAACATAAATTTTTTTGAGGGGGTTTCAGCCGTAAGTTTAGAGCTTATACGAGGTTGTCTCAAATCATTATTAAGCAAAGGAGATATGAACAGTTGGCATATCGAACCAGTTTTGGTTCAAAACAGAACCAAAACTGGTTCGATATGCCAACTGTTCATATCTCCTTTGTTCCAAAATGTTTGTCGACTGCGTTGAATTAGCTCCAAGTTTACTGCTGAATCTACTTCAGTTCATGTAATATTCTTTTAAAATTGAATGCTAATCTTGGTAAATTTATTTGATTTGAAATAAATACTGTTTAAACAGAACTGGTTCCATGTCAGGGACAAGATTAGAACCAGTTCTGGTTCTAAAGAGAACCTATATTTTTTGTAGTGTACTCTACAGGAAAATGCACGAAGTTTGTGAAATGATGCCCCCATCGATGATACAAATTCGCTAACATTTTGAAATTTCAATTTTTATATGAAATTCTCATACCTTCTTCCTTCATGTCACATTTACTGATAATTTTCGAAAATTAAGGGGGTCCAATTTTGCAGTATCTTGCAATGACGAAAATTGTCAGCCATGTTTTCTCTCACTCCGCTATTTGTGACTTTTGTGTCTTGTTTAACTCTTTACCTAACGTAACGGCCAAAACCGGCCAGCGCTATTCTCAAGAATCGCCAATTAATTTTCATTATTTTTTTTTTCATTTTTTTGTCTCAAAAACATAGGTTATGACCCCTCGTTGGAACGAGCTCGTCGAGCTCGTTCCAACGAGGGGTCATAACCTATGTTTTTGAGACAAAAAATAAAAAAAATTAGTTATTCAAGAATTATTTTTGCAAGTGTCGTCTGCTTTTCAGGTTAGGTAAAGGGTTAATTTATTAAAGGTGTTGATATTTTTTCGCCGCATTTTTATTTTATCAAAAGCCAGGAGCAAGTGCCCGTGTTGATACTAAAAAAGACATTCAACGACAATATGCATTTAACTCTCCATGCACAAATGTCAAATTAACGAAATTTCAAGCAGGAAATCTAAATGAGCTCTGTCAAACAAGATCGAATTAGTTAAATTCCCGGCTGCATTATGGGAGAAATTGGCAGGGGGAAATATTAATATTTCGACATCAGTTCCACAATTGGAATCAGAATACATCTTGGCGAGGAATTCATGCGATCAAAACTATCCGCGAAAACACGCAACAAGTTGAAATATTAGATGTATGCGCATTCGCCATACTTCTAATTATTTTCCAAATCATGATGGCCAAACCATCTGTATCAGTAGTGTGGTTAGTCTAACTGCATTTACAGACGACTTCTTGTTGAGCTTCTGGTTTAGTCATAAAGTTACATATATATTTTTCAACATTACATGAACATCTGAAAAACAAGTTTTTCTGTATAGTACAGTTGTGATTATAAAGCATTGATTGAAACATCATCTCTCAGGACAAGCTTTGTAACATTATAAGTTATTGTGATGCATTGACGGTAACATGATCTGAGGTTTAAGGCTCCGAGCTTATGTTCAACTTAGTCACGAAGCGTCGAAGTTGAACGTACGGTCCGAGCCACAAACCTCAGACCATGTTATTGTCAATTCATCCCAAGGTGTATATGTTCCATTAAGACCCTACCCATGGCCCAAAACCCACATCGTGAAATGAACAAGGCAAATTAAAGGAACAAGGCAACTTTAATGATAATAACTTTAGTAAATAAACCTCCCGTGCACCCCTCGACGTCGCCGGACAGCAGATAACAATAACTTATATAAAAATCGAGGTTACTCCATCTCAGTTCAAACCATGAACAAGTTCAGGATTTGAACTGAGATGGAGTAACCCCGACCTTTTGATAAGTGCGTTGTGAATATATATACATTCATAGAATGATCACTGACCTCAAAAAGTACGATTTTATAGGCAGTATGCACTTTAAATTTCCTTCATTGTTGTCATCTTTTCAAATATTTCACTTGGTGACGTCTGAGAGTAAAACATGCCACAGGAGCCGTGAACATAGACAAGACTAGCGAGCACTCGTCCAATCAGAGGGCGCAGATTTTAGTCTTATTAGAACATTACCTGTAGAAAGTGAATTTTATGAGCAGAATATGCTGACACCATTTTAGTGTTATGAGAAGAATATGCTGACATCATTTAGTGTTATGAGAGGAATATGCTGACACCATTTTGGTCAGTCATTATGAGAGCATCTCAGATTGTATAGATGCGTAGTTGACTCGAGTACATACATGTGATGTCGGTACGTGCGCGGGTAACGTCGGTTGTTAGTTTAACCTTTTGACACTTTTGTACGTCTTATGACGTACGAAATCAAACAGCACGTTGATACTTTGTGGTCATTTGTTTTGTTATTATTTTTCGATTTTTTAAAAGTTTTTACCTCAATTCCTATTTTCTCCCGAATAGTGCTCAGTGACAACCGTTGAGCCAAATGTTATCGCAGCTTAAAATTATAATATAATCCTACTGTCAAGACTTCTTAACTGGTTGAGTGCCGGAAGCCACTATCAGGGCTTTCAAAAATTGAGGACACCAGAGCAAAAGTCAACACTTTCCTTGCTTTAATTTCATATTCAGTCAAACACAAACAATATTTTGGTTATATAAATTTGTTTTATTACAAATTATTGGAGAGTGCCTCTGGGCACTCTCCAATAATTTGTAATAAAACAAATTTTGAATAACAAATTCAGACCACCAAAAATAATCTAGCCTTCCACCAGATAATCACCAATGTGAAAAATATCTTGTTATTTGTATTTTCCGACGTTTGACGTCGCATTTTGAAAAACGTTGAAAAAACTGAATTCCCAGTGACGTTTGAACGTCAGGATAATTAAAGTCTCAAAGGGTTAAGATAAGATAAGATTTATTCACCAAATACACAAAAACGAAGGCAGATTGCTATGTACACACAAAATCAACAGAATTATAAAACACACTAATTCAATATGACATACATAAATCACATCACAGATAAGTCCCTCTTGTGAAGGAATAGCTGGACCATGTTACAAATAACATTGCATAGCACTGGATAATTATTAGTCATTATGACTTTAATTTTATTGCTCGAAATAATTTTTCTCTCAGTGGTGCATAAAACGGACATTCCATTACATATGCCAATCCGATACCACCTCCCCATTGTACAAGCTTCGCATATTCTGTGTTCCATCGGACGAGGAGGTTGAAAATGAATTCCACGTTCGATCAACAGTTTGTGGTTGCTGATGCGTAATCGCGTGAAACTGTTTCTAGCGTCAATGGAAGAGGTGTGAATGAGATACGGTTCCATTTGATAATCTACTTTGAACAGTCGATAAGGCCTATTCTCTTATTATCATTGTGTTTTTCTTTTTTAAGAAATTTAATATGGTCCACTTCAAGTTTGGACTTTTGAAGATTAATTTTACATTGGGAATGTCAGTTTCATTCAGACTGTTAAATCCAAATCCTTTAAACTTTTCACTTACTGAGTCGGGGAGTTTACATTTCTTAGCTTCCATAAAAGCATCATTCAGAATAGTATCCGGGAAAGTGTGAAGCAATTTTCTAGTATAATTGGCGAATCTTCTAAAGCATCTATAGTTATTGGATATCGACCAAGCTCTGTGCGTACCGCTTGGTTGGGGGAATGTTTACCTACATTTAAGATCAGTTTATAGATCTTGATATGAGCCCTTACATTCTCACTATTCCTGATATTCAGCTCCGTCGACCATATTTCACTGCAGTATAATAATATAGTTTTAATTAGTTTATCAAACAACTTAGAAAAGACAACCACGGTTGGTGTGCATTTCTTTTTGAACGAGCTGTGTAAACAATATAGAGCCTTGAACCCCATTAAGACTAAGTTCAGACTGTACATGTTTCAGGACGACATTTTCCGAAAAGGTTAATCATAGGTATGTGTATTTTGAGGTACATTCCAGTTCTTTACCCCCTACTGAAAATTTTGGGATATTCTTTATTTTTCGGACCTTAAAAATCATATATTTCGTCTTGTTTATGTTTATCAATAAGTTGTTTTGCTTTCTATATGCTTTTAGTTTGTTCAGGCAGTTCTGTAGTCCCCTTTGTTTGGTCTGAGGTCAGCACTAAGTCATCCGCAAATAGTAAGTGATTCAATGTACGGTTGTTCAAGTTTATTGGATCACAGTCTTTATAAAAAAACCCACTGATGTCATCTATAAATATCTTAAACAAAGTCGGCGATATGGTTCATCCCTACATCAAGCCAATTGTCGATAACAGGGCGATCCAATACGTCGATTTGTTTCATGCAGCAGTGACTTGATCGATAGAGCGATTCTATTATTTGTGAAACAGGTCCCGTGACTCCAATTCTTTATGTATGTGCGAGGAACGAGCGTTTTACGTTTGTACTACACTCACACAAGATTGATCGGACCAGCGTGCGTCGTTATATTTACATTTTAGATCTGAAGGGAGCACCCTAACAACCTCAGCACCTTACCGACCGGATGCGGTACATGTAATATATATGTGATACTGAATTTGGCCAGTCCCGCTTTCAGGAGCCAATACTATAAAACTTTTACAATTGTAGTTTCTAGAATTGTTTTTTCTACCTATTTATATAACTGACTAAAATGAATTATTAGCATTTCAAAAGATATGGCAATTTGCCAACTGGCAAATTGCCAACTGGAAAATTGCCACATCTTTGAAAATACTAATAGTTCACTTCAATTCATCTAAATCATAACTAGAAAATACAAATCTAGAAAGTACATTCTGGAAACCACTTGCCGCTACTGTTACCGTAAATATTACTATAGTGACTGTCACTGCTTGAAGTTTCATAATATGAAAACTTAAAGTCCCTTTTACATGAGGAGAATTGTACCTAGTATACAGCATTTCTCCGTACACATATTTGTACCTAGAACGATATTTTTGTCGTGCGAGCAGATTTGTGCGGGGTATATTTAATTTGTAGTAGGTATATCTTTCACCACCCCAGGAGATGATGCAAGTTTGTTTAAATAAGGTACAAGATGCAACTTCACGCGCATGTAAACGACCCCCGCGCATTTTAGCGTAATGCTTTGTTTACTTGCGTCACACTATTAACTATCTGATTCAGAGGCAGTCCAGTATACTGCTATAGCTACTTGCTTTTCGGCGGATATTGGTTCACGCACCAAATTTTCACCCGGTTGAATGATCGGTCTCAATTCTTCACAAATTTTCTGGAATAAAGATCTCGTCATCCTGAAGTTTTCCTTTTTCCGAATGCTTTCAGAACAATATTTTCGTACCAGTCTCCGGAACGGAGAAGCTTCTAACACGTCCGGATTCTCGTGGTACTCATAATGGCGCCAAGCGATTGAGCATAGGGAAGAAAGTGTCTCTTTAGGCAACGAACTCGATCCATGTTTGAAGGAGAAATGACTATCTATGCACCACATTACCTTAGTATCTAAAAATACAATTGAACTCGGGTGACTTCCCCAGATTTATCAGATTTTTTCCTGGAATAAAAATATATAACCCGTACAAAAATATAACCCCGTACAATTTGTCTCCATGTAAATGTCTTTATTCAGAGAGGAGTTGCGATGAAGAGTGGAACATTTTTTTTTAATAACGAACGCTTTCAACCCTTTAATCCCCGCTTTTGCAAAATGGCATCGCCCATTTCGAAAGTGACCTCGTTTTAGAAAAGTTAATTTTTAAGGTTGACTTGTTAAGATCTTTAACCTGCAGCCAAGGGCTGCAGGTTGAAGATATTAACTTGCCTTCTCCGTTTGACAAATCAACAGCCTTCTCGTATAGTGAAGACGGACGACGTGTCATTTCCTTGGTTTTGCTCCGATATCGACCTAAATGAAGGTTTGCATTTCCAGAAGTAACTTAATACGGTATTTTCACGTAATATTTTACGACAGAAGTATCGGAAGCTGGTTGCCAGCACTTTTGCCGTATTTTAATAGTACCTTTTTAGAGTGCAGTGAGAGAGATTTAATACTTTGTACTGGGCGGCAAGAAATGCATGGCAGCTTGTCTCTTTGGACATCCAGCTAAATGCTGATTGTATATACATTTTCTTATCTACTTGTTCTGAAATCATAAACGAAGTGTTTTTTTTTTAATTTCAAAAGATATTTCAAAGACGTTTCTTCAAAGCTGGATTGAAAGTTTATGTTCAAATTTTGTCTTTTTTTTAAATAACCAAATGTTTAACTTTCGTAATAACATTTTTTGCGTCTTTTTACTGGAATAATAAACACATTTTGTCGTCGTTTTGAACTTCATAAATTTAATTTTAACCTTTAACTCTCTACACAAGGGAGCTAGATGTCCATCTAACGCTAGTCACAAACATCGACTTTTAAATGTTAGAATGTTTTTCCATTTTTTGCCTCGAACGTAGTGCTTTGACCCTCTCACTAGAACGTGCTCGTTGAGGTGTTATAAACTGTGTATTTGAGATAGAAAAAGAAAGTTTGTTTTTTTTATTCTTGTCGTCTTCTATTCGTACTGGCGGTGTCTTCCCACTAGACCTATTTCCTTTAGACCATTTCCCTTTAGGCCAATTCCCAAAAGACCAATTCCCCCTAGACCAACTACATACTGTTATTGATTAAGGGTTGATTAAGGATAATTAAGAAAACATTTATTTATTGATAAGCACTTTATTTGATAAAAAAATAAAAAGAATCACAGGCTTTGAAAGTGTGTGATTACTATAACAGTTGTTATGACAAATCTGCCCAACATCTATAAAATGTCAACAAGCCAGAAAATAAGCAGACTATCATCTGAAAAATGAGGTCCTCAGAGGGTGAATTTGGTGATGCTACCCTGCAGAGCAGGGTAGCATCACTAAATTTACCCTCTGTGAACTTCAACCTGAATCAAGGTCTCAAACATAAACAGAAAGAGGTACCCAGTGGATAAACTGGCCCACTGTATGGATTGCATCAGCAAATTCACCCTCTGGGGACCTCATTTTGCAAATGACAGACTGCTTATTTTCAGGCTTGAATATCAATAACATTAAATACATTTATAAATATTTATAAATATATCAAATTATTGATAAAGAAATATTCTAAAAGTAGAACACATCAGTTGGTCTAAGGGGAATTGGTCTTTTGGGAATTGGCCTCGTGGGAATTGGTCTAAAGGGAATTGGTCTAGTGGGAATGAACCGTACAGGCTCATTGAGCCGCTTCCAATGACAGCCATATTTGTACAATTTTATTGACAACGTGGCAGGACGTTTCAGGTCATGTTAGCCTTGTATTGACTAATTTGCTGCCACTGTGTTAGGTAAAGGGTTAGATGCCGCAATTCTTTTCACGCGAATCCTAGCAGGGGTGCAGCTCGAATCTACATGGATTCTAGTTGGTTTTGTTGCGTGAATCTTCACGTGTATCGATTGGATTCTCGTCGAAATATTAGCCCTGCAGATGGTATTTTCATTTCTGATTCCTAATTATTGGTCTTGACTCAATGAGATTTTGTTTATTAAATCTTTCTCCAGTCAGGTGTAATTGTGTTGCGACCAGGAACCAATACTATAAAACGTTTACAATTGTATTTTCTAGAATTGCATTTTCTACTTATTAATATAACTGACTAAAATGAATCATTAGCATTTTAATAGATACGGCAATTTGCCAACCGGCAAATTGTCACATCTTTAAAAATGCGGTGTCTTCCCACTAGACCAATTCCCTTTAGGCCAATTCCCAAAAGACCAATTCCCCTTAGACCAAATACATACTGTTATTGATTAAAGGTTGATTAAGGGAAATTAAGAAAACATTTATTTATTGATAAGCACTTTATTTGATAAAAGAAAATAATAAAAAGAATCACAGCCTTTGAAAGTGTGTGATTACTATAACAATTGTTATGAAAAATCTGCCCAACACATCTATAAAATATCAACAAGCCAGAAAATAAGCAGACTATCATCTGAAAAATGAAGTCCCCAGAGGGTGAATTTGGTGATGCTACCCTGCACAGCAGGGTTGCATCACTAAATTTACCCTCTGTGAACCTCAGCCTGAATCAAGGTCTCAAACATAAACAAAAAGAGATACCCAGAGGATAAACTGGCCCACTGTATGGGATAGCATCAGGAAATTCACCCTCTGGGGACCTCATTCTGCAAATGACAGACTGCTTATTTTCAGGCTTGAATATCATTAACATTAAATACATTTATAAACATTTATAAATATATCAAATTATTGATATAGGATTATTTTAAAAATAGAACACATCAGTTGATCTTTTGGGAATTGGCCTTGTGGGAATTGGTCTAAAGGGATGTGGTCTATTGGGAATGAACCAAAAATGCCAATGTTTCATTTCAACCCATTTAAAGTCACAACTAGAAAATACAATTCTGGAAAATACAATTGTAAAAGTTTTATAGTATTGGCTCCTGCAGGTCGTGATCTGATTGAAAAAAGACCGCCTTTGCGATCACAGTACTGTAATTGTGTAGAACACGGGCAATGTTTCTGCGAACAGACCCTGAAGTTGTACACTGGGGTATATTAGCTGAAACTTAATGTGGGTTTCTGCTTATTGATAACATACTTCAGGTCCCTCACGGGGGCCTTATTTTT
Organism: Pictodentalium vernedei; assembly: GCA_031216915.1. Lineage (NCBI taxonomy): Eukaryota > Metazoa > Mollusca > Scaphopoda > Dentaliida > Dentaliidae > Pictodentalium > Pictodentalium vernedei. Next base: position 280,454,552 of record CM062288.1, read on the forward strand.
ATAACGTAAAATACTGCTACAGCAATAAAATTATTCTATGAAGCAATTTTAGATTTTTTTCGGATTGATGTACGAAAAATTATATTTTTGACGGTAGCTTTCCCTATCCCGTTTCTTAGATAATGAGTTTTACAGACTTCATGGAGAAAAAAAATTCTCTTTCAATCTTGGAATGTCTATCGTTAAACGGAATGCTTTATTTCTGAATTATGCATGCGTAAATGCAACAATAATCCATATAAGTTACATCCCCATCACAAGGAAGCTCTATCCACCCACCCACCGTCCTCACATACACACATTTACACATCTTCCCACTCTCTCATAGACACATAACGCATTTTGTCTAATGGGTCGAGTTATTTTATTGTTGTTTTTACTGCATCTCACCCACACCCTTTCTTCGCCTTGAAATCAACAATAAACTAGCGAAATAAAATGTTTAAAGGGTTTTATTCTGAGATTAACAATTAACAGTTATCGCCCCTGGTGAGACCAACAAGTTTTTTCACGCTCGAGGCATGTCCTGTTCCCCAAGTGCGTTAGCTCGAGGGGAACATGACATGTCGAAAGAGCGGAACAAATCTTTAGCCCTGGGAGAACAAAACATGTCTCGAGCGTTTAACAAACCTTGAAGCCCCACCAGCGCAAGGGCAACAACTCTTTTAGCAAATTAGGCAGTTAGCTATGTGGTATATGATATTGGCTTTTACAGAAGATAGTGACCGGTGATGCATGGCCAAGAAAATGTTTCCCTTGATGCGATTCTCTATAACATTACCTCCCCTTAATTTGGTAAAGTTGTTCAGGCATTTAACACCGAGAGAGATGGGAACTTCATATAAAAACTTATTTTTTTAAATATTCGTTTATTTTATCATCGATGTGCGCATCATTTCACAAACTACAGTTCTTTTCCTGTGGCGTAGTATAAGCAAATAAAAGCTATCTTGTTACACTTTTTTCCCCAATCAATTTGAACATTGGACTATTGTTCCCAGTAGAAACCCATTTAAAAAAATAGAAAACTGCCTTTTCAGACCCTTTTGATGATCTATAACTTTTATTATATTCATTGTATCAACAGTGTGCGCATCGTTGCATAAAACACAGACATTGTTCTTTTTAATAATCTAAAAGTCTGTCAGATGTGGTTTTCCAATTTTTTTTCCTCTGATGAATTAAAACTTCCAAATTGCTATGAAAACACATTCTCGGACTGTACAAGAACGCAGAGATGGATGAGAAATAACATAGTAATTGCTTTAATTGCTGTCGCTATTTCACACCTCATTGTCATTCATCCAGCCTTCGGGTTGGAAGATAGTTGAAGTAGAAGAAACGGACCGAAGCGATAGAAAATGGGATTCTTTGGCTAAATATTGTTTGGATTTTCAAATAATGTTACAGGAATGCCTGTATATTGATACGTTTACATGCTACCATTTTAACTCATTGTGTAACTGAGAAACATAGCTGTGGAAAAAAGTGGAGGGCACGTGTCCCATGTTTTGGTTGTAATGACAATAAAATAATACATGCTAGAACAGACAGTTGATAACTGTTGTTACATATGCGTTCTGAATCCACCAACTCAAAAAATCCCCCTCTCTTTATTGTTCTGTTGATGTCAGTTTTCTGGCAAGGTACATAAAAATTAGTAATATTATAATGGAACGGAAAATTATTCCAGTTTTTGTGGAGTATATTTTTTGAGATTTTATGACCCTATCATATTTAACTACTTACATGAAAAGCAGACGACACTTGCAAAAATAATTCTTGAATAACTAATTTTTTTCGTTTTTTGTCTCAAAAACATAGGTTATGACCCCTCGTTGGAACGAGCTCGACGAGCTCGTTCCAACGAGGGGTCATAACCTATGTTTTTGAGACAAAAAATGAAAAAAATAATGAAAATTAATTGGCGATTTTTGAGAATAGCGCTGGCCGGTTTTGACGTTACGTTGGGTAAAGGGTTAACTTCTTACATGCTGCAGAAGGATATTCTTCCCACTAGATCAATTCCCTTTAGACCAATTCCCTTTAGACCAATTCCCAAAAGATCAATTCCCCTTAGACCAACTACATACTGTTATTGATTAAGGGTTGATTAAGGATAATTAAGAAAACATTTATTTATTGATAAGCACTTTATTTGATAAAAAAAATAAGAAAAAGAATCACAGCCTTTGAAAGTGTGTGATTACTGTAACAATTGTTATGAAAAATCTGCCCAACATCTATAAAATATCAACAGGCCAGAAAATAAGCAGACTATCATCTGAAAAATGAGGTCCCCAGAGGGTGAATGTTGTGATGCACAGCAGGGTAGCATCACTAAATTTACCCTCTGTGAATCTCAACCTGAATCAAGGTCTCAAACAGAAATAGAAAGAGGTACCCAGAGGATAAACTGGCACACTGTATGGGATAGCATCAGGAAATTCATCCTCTGGGGACCCCATTCTGCAAATGACAGACTGCTTATTTTCAGGCTTGAATATCAATAACATTAAATACATTTATAAACATTTATAAATATATCAAATTATTGATAGAGAATTATTTAAAAGTAGAACACATCAGTAGGTCTAAGGAGAATTGGTGTTTTGGGAACTGGCCTCGTGGAAATTGGTCTAAAGGGAATTGGTCTAGTGGGAATGAACCATTCCAAAGGACAGGATTTCTCTTGCTACTGAAATACGTATAATTTAGACACATTTAATCAAATTTAACCCTTCAATATTGAATTTTTCTTTTCACCAATCATTTGTTAAGTTAAACGTAAATGATTTTTTCATCAAATCTAGTCATGGCTGCTGCAAAGCTTCCATGACCAGATTTGATGAAAAATATCTTGAAAATACTAGTCGAGTTAAGAGTAAAAACTGAATAGCATGCTTTGAAATGATACAATATTCGAAAATAAGGCTCCTAGAAAAATAAAACTTATTGATTGAAAAAAAACTGTTAAAGCATTTTATTAGGTTTTTACATCAGTGTTGAATACTCCACAAGTGAAAGAGATGCCCAGAGTAATTTCTGGGCCAAAAACACAATTAACTATTTGTGTATTTTTGTTGGAAATTCTCAGAAGAAATGAGTTCAAGAACAAGCAGTACTGAATTTCTTGTTGAATTTTGTTTCTTATTTGTTGATTGCCCCCCCCCCCCCCCCCCCCGTTACTGGGCAGAGAAAGTTGCATGAAGATCTGCAGGGGCGTCATGCGTCATGTTAGGAAAAAATCTGGGGGTGGGGGGGGGGGGGAGTCGGATCGGTAGTAACGCCATCTAAGCGGAGCGCCACCATCGGTTGACGCGTAGCGTGCCCCAATATTTTGGCAAAAAATGCTTCCCAGATTGCCGGAAATGGCACTTCCCAGGCCTTCACCGAAAATATCTCCCCCCCCCCCCCGCCCCCCGCGCGGTTGGCATGACGCAACTGAAGGTCTGTACATTAAGTAGGTATTTTAATATCTAATTTTAACCTTAGTGATGAGATCATATTTGTTTCACATAATTGTTATCATGGTCGACTATGGAAAAATATTTAGTTCTGTGAAACCAACTCATCACCCCACCATATCTTTTTCTCCATTTTCCCCAACAGTGTTTAACTTGAATCACGGCGTCAGGGCAATATTAATTATAATGCACGTAGCCTGATGCTCTTTTTTAACTTTATTGCCCAAGTTAATCAATGGCATTATGCGTGGACTGACATTTTTTAAAGGAAGAAATCTTTTGTTTGAGCTGAAAATACACATCCAGCGTGTTGTGCAACAAGGGAAACAACTCTACTTGTTTTCCTCTCTCATCGCAATAATGTGCACTTTCTGTTTATCGATCAACACCGCCTCTTATTTGTTTAGATTATAATATGACCACACGTCTTCAAAAATACCGGAAAAAACTGTATTTTATCTTTTACACTCAAGCATTGCTAATTGTATAATGCTATTACTGGGTCTGTTAATTTCGAAGCGAAACGAAGCGGATATTTCTTATTTGTAGGGACCTAAGGAAAATTTCGAACTAGGGGGGTCCCGGTCACTTACAGGGACGTAGCTAGGGTTTTTTCAATTTTGGGAGCGGGGGGAGTAGATTTATGAAAATTCCAACTATGGATGGATACTTAAAGTAGTGGCCAGCACCTACTTACCCATCCCCCCCCCCCCCTCCGAGGGGGAATGTTTTCAAAATGTTGACTGTGAGTGTCTGTACCTGTAGGATTTAGAGCATTCTGAGAATATTTCCAGAAGTTTAAATGACTGAAGCTCAATATCTATATACATAATTTGAGATTTTATGGCAGCACAAAATGACAATTTCTTGTGGTACAGTGGACTGTAATTAACCCCCTGCACTCTGATGACGAAACGCCTGATTTGTCATCCATGGTTATCCCCCCTGTGTTGTCAGAAATTCAGCAGTTTAGATTTTGGTTGACAGAGCTCCAATTGAGCTCTGTCAACCAAAATCTAAATTGCTGAATTTCTGACAACACAGGGGGGATAACCATGGATGACAGGGAGGTGTGGTGGGGCTTAGAGTGGGGGAGGTGTCGAGTATTCTCGACATCAGAGTGCAGGGGGTTAAGGCCCTGTCTGCCTTCATTAGTTATTGTGGCAGTTATCGATTGTTAGCATTCGGAATACATGTATATTCATGGCATGAATGTACATGTATGGAGAATGCTCAAAAATCAGTATTCAACCAATAATTTATTAATCATCTCATCAAATATGATGTCATGCTGTCCGTCTGATCATTTTTTGTTACTTTTAATATGAATAAGGTTAGATTTTGAAGAGAAAAAAACGCGTAACACGACCACGGTTGTGGAATTAACGTCGGAGCCGCCGAGTGGTCGGAAAAACTTGCTTTGTTCAATTAGAATCCCCCATGTCTGTGTCTCAAGGAAATGTAATATACACATTCGGAAAAACCCTCCGTTACAACAATGCTTCGAAATTCCAATTGTTGGAATTTTTTCCTCAATGAGCTCTGTCAAACAAGATATAAAAGAATAAATGCTAAGTTTATCTCCAGAATACAGGAAAGGGACACAATCCCTGTTAATTGAATACTCCTGTTAATTGAATAATTCTCAGTGGCAAAGTGACTATTCAGTTAACAGGGTTTCGCTGTACTTCTTTCCTCTGCGCAATGGAAAACCAAACAATAATTTCTATTCATTCCATTTCAGGGACGACCAGACAGCTGTATGTACAAAGAATTGCGGTCGTTGCCAGTCCGGCGATGAGAGAAGAAAAATCTGTGATATGCGGATATATGTATAGAGAGAGATATATATTAAAAAAGACGTTTTATTTTCATTCGTCACCAGTGACGTCATTATGTTTATATATATATAAATAGACAAGTTGTGTTCGAATGGTGGAAGTTATTATCCAGTAGACATGCTATGTGCATACGTTATGTGGATGGTGAATCACCAGTAAAACACAAACAGAGTGGATTTTCCACCCAGACAGTAACACGTTTCCTATAGAAAGGCAGAAGAGCACATGCAAAGTTTCAGGCAATGAGCCTGCGGATGAAACCGCTTAGTCCAATGGCTGAAACATTGCCGGAGCTTCATGAGTTTTTTTCACTGAATTTGTATTGTTGTCATGGTGAAAAACCTTTCATCTGATATTAACCCTTTACCTAACATAAAATGCAGACGACACTTGCTAACAAAATTTTTGAATCATTAATTTTTTTCCATTTTTGTCTCAAAAACATAGGTTATGACCCCTCGTTGGAACGAGCTCGACGAGCTCGTTCCAAAGAGGGGTCATAACCTATGTTTTTGAGACAAAAAATTAAAAAAATAATGAAAATTAATTGGCAGTTTTTGTGAATAGTGCTGGCCGGTTTCGGCCGTTACGTTAGGTAAAGAGTTAAGTGGTTATCCACCTTCCGCGTACAACGCTTATTCCGAATATGGCGTAGATCGCGCGATATTACCTACACAGTCGACATGACTGCTGTTATCTTTCGAATCAAAGTGACAGTCTTATTGTGCCAAAATTTGAAAAAATGAATTCTGAAGAGAAAATGCCCAGTTGACGACTTTAAACTTGAAGATACAGCCCAAAACATATAGTTTACTAATGTATTGAAAATTCGGTCATTCTGGACAATATGTTGGTTAATCCATTGAACCCCGATTGTGTCTTCAATTGTTAGCTCAATCATCTTCAATGACATCAGTTGGAAGAGTCCATATTCATTACTCTGGGGGTAGATCATTCAATATTTGCAACGGACAGCCTTCATGCTGCACGTTGAAAATATTGATTGTTTACCCCACATTTTCAATGAGCAGTGTGACTCAGTGGTTACGGCTTGGGCTTCAAACCGAAAGGTTCACAGTTCAATCCCCGCCAGGGGTTACTGCGCTGTGTCCTTGGGCAAGGCACTTCATCTCGATTTCCTATGTGGGGGCTCGGTAGCGCTGTGTGCTAAGGCGTATTACACGTCGATGGTGCAGTTGCATTCAACCAGTTCTAACCCTGCTTGAGCGGAGTCTGGCTGTTGTTCACCGTTGCTCGGTGGTTCTCTCCGGGTACTCCAGCTTCCTCCACCCATAAAACTGTCTGACACGAGGTGACCCTGGCTGTCCAAAGTGTCGTTAAACCCTCAATAAATAAATAAACAAATGAATAAATAAATAAATAAGTAAATAAATAAAATCACTGAACAGCCCTCCAGCTTGGTGAAATTATGACGTATCATGTTACTGGAACGGAAAACGGCCTTTACGGTTGAAAGGCCGTCCCTCTTTCAAGTGAGAACAGCGTTCGCCCTTGGGATTTTTCCACTGTCGTCGTGTTTTCAAGGAACTGGTTTACGTAGTGGACTGCAGCTCGATAGATCGGCGGTTCGATCCAGCCCCTCAACATCTGTGTTGTGTCCTGAAGCAATAAATTTAATCCCGAATGCTCAAGTCGGAACACGGCAATACTGTGTATTATCTGGTAGAGTGCTAAATCATTTTTGACCATCAGATCTTGTACACATGTCTTTGCCTTGTTACAATTTATGGGAGAGTGTATGGGCACTCTCCCATAAATTGTAACAAGACAAACCTTTACAGATTAAATAATATCACTTCAGACATAATAAAAAGCACGTGAATTGAATATGAGCCTTCAAGCTGTGGTACCTGCACTTCAGAATAAAGATCAAATATGGGCTTCCAGTTAAGGCGTGAGGCACGACGACAATACCCTTCCCTTCTATAGTGCCGAGTTAGTGAGTTTTGGTAAGTCCCACAGTAACTCGCCGTTGCACGATAAGACTAGTGACCTGAGAGTTTGAGATTCCCCATGTCGTATCCCTTTCATACTGTTTCTGTTATTACGCTTGACAAACAGACAACATGGTTCTGAGCGTTATCATTCATGATCGTATTGAGGTCTTAAAAAGCTCCGAATTTCACAACTTCTGTGACATATCTCGTATTTGGAATAACGCACTATTGGATACCTTTTTTATATGATATTGAGATGAGAATATTTCTCCGTGTGCTATGAGCAAACTATTTTTGTTGATGCAATAATTTAAGTCTACTATGTGTAGAATAATATGTAGTTGGTATTAAAATGTTTATGTTTCAACTGTATTAGTTATTTGTTTATCCCTTTACACCACAGGGGGCGCGGTGGCGTTGCTTTGGGGGGGGGGGCGGTGGCGTTGCGGTAACCGGTTCTCGTCAGATCACCGAAGTTAAGCAACGTCGAGTCCAGATAATCCTCGGATGAGCGACCGTCTGAGCGATCAATTCGGACTCCCGCGTTGTGTCTTTGGGCAAAGCACTTAACCCCGATTGTCCACATGGAGGGGGGGGGGGGGGGGGCACCACGACATCGCGTACTAAAGCGTATTGCACGTCGATGGTACGCATGTCTTCATCCAATCTAACCCTGCCTGTGCTGCAACGCGGAGTTACGATGTTGGTGAGCTGACAGCTGCTCGTCGTTGTTCGGTGGTTCTGTCCGGGTACTCCGGCTTCCTCCACCCGTAAAACTGTCACGATCATGATTAGCCATTGTGCATAAATATATGACCTTAAAACACCAATAAATAAATAATCTGTTACACAACAAATCGGCCACATCCGCCCGCGTAATATGCAAATTCATCCGAAAAATACTATTTTTCAAAATATTTTAACAAAACCATATCATTTGACCCCTCTTTGGAACGAGCTCATCAATGAGGGGTCACATGATATGGTTGTGTTGAAATTTTTTAAAAAATTAAAAAAAAATGATATTTAAAATATACTATTAAAAAAAGTAGGGGATATTTGATAAAAGTGAGATATGTGAAGAAATATATTTATATTTTCATCGAAAAGACAGTTGAGGCATTGCACTTTGACATCTGGTGAATGATTTCTGCGATAGTTGGGTGTCTGAAAAGCACACGTTCCACGCACTGAGCTGTAGAAGACATGGACGGTCAGTCAGAGAATTTACCACATTCGGTCCAAGACCTCAATACCTTGTAAATCCTCCTCGGTTCGCGAGACAAGCGCTGTCCGACATGGCATACTCCTCACCAAACGTCCAATATCAGCTTGACTGATGTTATTACATTCTTCCTGCAGTGCAGTGGCGAGTTCTTTGACATTGGTAGGGGGCTGTTGGCGTTGTCGTGGGCGCCTGCCATGCATATCCAAGACGTGCTCAATTGGTGAAAGATCTGGACTTAGTGCTGGCCAAGACAGTGTAGTGATGTTCTGCTCCCTTCACATGAGCATCGGTGGGCGGTACTTCTGCTGTCAGTTTTATCACCGAAACGAAATTGAGAAAGACCTTTTTCATTTTAACAACATAATAAGATACTTTTTCGAGTTATAGATGCTTTATTAACATGAGACAATGCATGTATGTTAATTTTTGGTGTTTTATGGGGTAAACCCATTTAAAAACGTAATATATAATTGCCACTTTGATTTCACTCTTCGCGAGGCGATGTGCGATAAATTTAGACAAGTTCGCATTCAGATTGACGTCACCAAAGGTCATCTTGGATGTAGTTCCACTGTAGGTGTAAATTTTAACTACTGAAATCCCATTGCTGACGTGTTCACCTTGGTTGGTGTGTAAAGCTAAAATTTATGTCATAGGCTTTTCATGAATAGTAGAAAAGGTAATCATGGTATAAAATCGGGACAACTTAGCCCCGTACCAAATAAAAAAAATCGCTCATCTTCGCGGAGCCCCTGAATTCTTGTTTTCACAAGCGACTTTTGTTTATTCATACACAGAGCAATTTATGTCATGTTCATCCAGAGTCGCCACTGGCTGTTCGTGTGTTGGACGCTCTCCCGCGTACACAAATGGTCAAAGGGAAATAACTCGTGGCATTTATTCTCCTTTAAGCTGGCTTCAACTTCTTCGTTTGTCACCAGATGTCACTATGTTTTTTTCGCAGTGGTCTTCTGAAAGGGAACTTCGGACAGTTGAGAAGTGCCTGTTTTCCACGGTAAACATGTTGTTGTACTTCCAAAATAGGTCCGTAACCAGCGCATGAGGTGGAATACCCTTAGTTGGGAAACATTTGTAAACACTTTGGGCTAAAGATGAAATTATGGGCCTACTTGTGCTGAGGCCATAGGTGCTGCAAGTACCTTAACCCTATGATACTTTTGTACGTCTTATGACGTGCAAATCAAACAGGGGGTTGATACTTTGTGATCATTTGTTTTGTTATTATTTTTCGATTTTTTTAAGTTTTAACCTCAATTCCTATTTTCTCCCGAATAGTGCTCATTGACAACCGTTGAGGCAAATGTTATCGCAGCTTAACCCTTTGAACCTTAGCGGCCGTTTTCCCGGTCAGCAACATGATACGTCATAACATCATTATTATTATTTATTTATTGATGTTTAAGGTCACATATTTATGCACAATGGCTAATCATGACCGTGACAGTTTTACGGGTGGAGGAAGCCGGAGTTCCCGGAGAGAACCACCGAGCAACAACGAGCAGCTGCCAGCTCCCCAAGATCGTAACTCCGCACTGCACTGCAGCACAGGCAGGGTTAGATTGGTTGAAGACATGCGTACCATCGACGTGCAGTACGCCTTAGTACACGGCGTCATCGTGCCCCCACACGGGCAATGGAGATGAAGTGTCTTGCCCAAGGACACAACGCGGTTGCCGCAGGTGGGATTCGAACCGAGGACCTCTCGGCTTGCAGCCTGCACCTCTACCTACTGAGCCACCGCGCTCCCTCATAACATCATTATATAGGATGGCTGTGAAGTAAATGTGTGGGGTGGACCAATCAATATTTTAGGCTGCACGTTGAAAATATTGATTGGTCTACCCCAAATAATGAATATGGACTCTTCTAATTGCTGCCATTGAACTGGCATGGGAGATACCACTAGAGTTGAAAGGGTTAAAATACTGATATAATTCTGCTTTTTAACTGGTTGAGTGCTAAAAACCACTATCAGAACTTTAAAAAAATGAGGATACCAGAGCAAAAGCCAACACTTTCCTTGTTTATATTTCATATTCAGTCAAAAACAAATAGTTTGTTTATATAAATTTGTTTCATTACAAATTATTGGAGAGTGCCTGTGGGCACTCTCCAATAATTTGTAATAAAACAAGTTTTGATTAACAAATTCTGATCACCAAAAATAATCTAGCCCAGAATCAGATAATCACTAATTTGAAAAAATATCTTGTTATTTGTACTTTCCGACGTTTGACGTCGCATTTTGAAAAACGTTGAAGAAAGCGAATTCCCAGTGACGTTTCAACGTCAGGATAATTAAAGTCTCAAAGGGTTAAAAACCAATAAACAAACAAAAATCCTGTAGGAATATACTCAATTTTATCTTCTTTTTTTGTCTTCGTCGTCGGTGTATTTTCACCACTTGGAATTTGATGAAAAGACCTCCCTGGTTCTTGGACTCTAATCTACAGTATGCAATGAGTGGATGATAAGAAAAACACCCTTGGGATGAAGTATCCGCTTGAGTAGAAATTCAATGTCTATAAATGAAATCACCACAGCACAATGAGTGTTTATAGCTCATAGACCTCTGAGCTCATGAGCTAAAAGTTGGGTTTTGCATCTTATGTTTTTTTTCCACAAGATTTGAGACTTTTTGCCTGGGTCGAAACTCCACTCAACATGCATTTGAGTGGTACTCCGCCCTCCACGTCCTGTAAAACACACCGCGTAGTTTTTTTGTTCCTGTTTTCTGAAGTGCAGTGCATGTTTGGCGCTGTGGGCAAGCCCGAAAATAAACAGACTGTCATCTGCAAATTGAGGTCCCCGGCGGGTAAATTTAGTGATGATACCCTGCACAGCAGGGTAGCATCACTAAGTTCACCCTCTGTGAACCTCAATCTGAATAAGGGTCTCAAAACTAAACAGAAAGCGGAACCCAGAAGATAAATTGGCCCACTGTAAGTGATAGCATCATCAAATTCACCCTCTGGAGACCTAATTCTGCAAATGTCCGACTGCTTATTTTGAGGCCTGGCTGTGGGCTACAGATCGAAAAGCCGTAGGCTTGATTCTGTTACGCGTCATCTGCGTCGTGACAACTCTAGATGCCCAAGTAGGGTACAGTGCTCCAGCGTGCTAACGCGTATAAAACGTGATGATACACTTGTTGTTATCTGTACCGACCCAGTTTGTACCGGGCTAGTGAGATGGAGTCAGACAGTTACTAACCCACTACTCATTCTCTCCGGATAACAAATGTTTCTCCATCCCCAAAACTTCCGGACAGTATATGACTTTGCCGTTGGAAGTGTCGTTCAGCAAATAAAGAAACATATCCTATTTTGCCTTTTTAATGGAATGTCTGACAGTTACTTGCCTCGACTTGATAATTTTCTGATGTGCAAATTCTTCCATTTATGGGACGGGAGATAAATCGCGTGCATGCTCGTAGGCCATCTACGCCATCCAATAGGGTGGGCAATATCATGTTAGGATGGTTTCAAGTTAGCAAACAGTAATAACATCGAAACGGTTAGATCGTACTCTGACTCTGACATGTATTGCTCAGTGCTTTTAATCTCTTTAGAATAACCTGTTGCGTCCGAGTAAGTCAGCTTAACATATGCTGCACCACAAGAGTAAAATTTCAAAATAAATATTTATAGGCTGGAGACCGACACCACCCGTGTTTATTTAAGGCCCTGGGATACCTTCTAAACTCTTATGGAAAGTCGTAGTTTAGTGTAGTCACTAGTGCAACAATGAGTGGTTAGCTCAATTAATAATGGCCCACTTCACAAGTACCAATATGGTCTCATCCCGAGGTTACCGAGATTACATGCTCTAGGGTAGGCAGTATAAGGCCCGAGGAGTAGTAGGAAGCAGCAAGCAACGAACAAGTGTGTATAGGGCGAAAACTATACGAGGAGTATGGTTACATTTCACTCTTTGATGGAGAATGAGGGGTTAATTCTGGATAATGGAAGTGGATGGATGAAGCAGGAGCTATCACCTAGGTGGCAATAGCCAATAAAGCATATTTCTAAATAAAGGCAATTCAATTATACCTTTATCCACCATCTCCTTAATTTCATTTTCCGCTGCACCCAACTTGGAAAGTGGCAGTCTCCTTGGGTGATGTCGAATAGGTTTTGCATCTTTTGTGTTAACTGCGTGTTCTGCCAACCTTGTATAACCTAAATCCTGAGAAAATTTTGAGAACACATCGTGGTTAAGTATGAGGAAATTTTTTAACACCTGTCTTTGTTCTCCATCGAGGTGTCTTACACTGGCATCATGCATAGATGCTAAATGGTCAGACACTGCACGTGCAGCAGCTGGGCCGCTATCACTACTAACGATACCTTTTGCAGGTATAGTTGAACAATTCATATTCACTGCCATTATGTCAACCAGTTCCTATAATGCTGCTACCGCATTCTTATGAACCTTACATGGGACACTACTCATGTTCATTATCCTCACTGGAATGACATCACCTTCTAATCTAACTAATGCTTTTGCCTCTAGTAAACTGTTTGTCTCCACAAAATGGGGATTGGGTTCCAAAATATTCCTCCTCCAACACAAGAGGAATCACCGACCACTTTTCGTGCAACAATCATTTCAGTTTCAGGGGGGATACAAACATCATCAGTTGCTGCAATTTTGCAGCATCTGCACTTTAAATCATTTACAATTTTTTATCTAACAATCATATAGATTTTGGCCTGAAAACCACAAGAAACGGTACGTATCACATAATGTGCTCTGATGCTGTATCATATAGACGACTCATTCTGATTCCGTATCATATAGACGACTCGTTTCCGGTAGAGCTATGGGTTATCATAACAGGCGCATGGATACATTCTATGTGCGTTTCAGTGATCGATCGAACATTATGTCCAAAAAATATTTAAAAATAATTTAACCTTTTACTTAATATGAAAAGCAGACGACACGTGCAAAAAAAAAAATTCTTGAATAACTATTTTTTTTCCATTTTTTGTCTCAAAAATATAGGTTATGACCACTCATTGGGACGAGCTCGACGAGCTCGTTCCAACGAGGGGTCATAACCTATGTTTTTGAGACAAAAAATGAAAAAATAATGAAAATTAACTGGCGATTTTTGAGAATAGCGTTGGCCTTTTTGGCCGTTACGGTGGGTAAAGGGTTAAGATTTAATCTGTTTATGTGAAAGAATTGTTAGATAAATGAATTATCATGATAATGTGCATGTCCTGTGATTTGCATCAGATTCTCGGTGGTGTCCAAGCCAGCTCGTTGAGATCCCATTCTGGACACCACCTCGAATCTGATACAAATCACAGGACATGCACATTATCATGATAATCTGTATATAACAAGGAATTCTAGTACCTCTAACAAATCCATCCCCAGTATCGCTTCATTTTGTATATAAGCAATCACCACCCTGTGTTCAAAAACATGTTCTCCAAGAGTAAGATGAACTCTTGTTTGACCACAAAAAGGAGTTGCCTCCCCTGTAGCAGTTATCAACTTCATATTTACAGGAGTGAGAGGACAATCTGTTGATGAGATTTTGTCAAACACGTCTCTGCTCAGAATAGTAGCATTAGCACCTGTGTCTACCAGCATGCACACCTTCTGCTTCTCAACATGAGCATCAACAAAATAACCTTCATCATTTGTCCCATAATTACTAATTTGTATTGTCTGGGCCATTGCTAGGTTGGAGTTGAACTCTGGCCACCAAGTCCAACCTCATTTGGTTTTCCGCCTCCCTTCTTGGAGGAATATAATCCCTACTCGGCACTTTTGGCTGAGTAGAGTTAGTGTGCTTATTATAGCCCTCGTGTGGACTCCATTTTCTAGAGTGACCTCCCCTCGTATAACCAGTATTGTACCAGTTATTTCTACCTCCATTACCAGCTCTATACTGATTCAGTGGTGGTCGTCTATTCAGCTTTTGGACCTCCTATGTAAGAACATTTATATCATTCTTTAAAGCATCTATGTCTCTCTTCAATTTTTGACAACTGCCAAATTTCTCAAAATTAGATGGAGGTGGTTGTCTATAAGCCTAAGGAGGAGTAACCTGTGGGAGAGGATTTCTCCTGTACTGATAGAATACTGGAATAGAATATCAAGTTAATAAAATATGTCTACGGTCTCTTGACTTGTCTTTCTACCTTTGAACGAAAGGGTTAGTTATATCTGGTATACAAAGGATCGCGATGACAAGTGATATCCCTTAAATTTCTCCCTGTTACCATTTCGGGTTCTAACGGAGAGAAAATGTCCTAGATAAAATGAAAAAAGCTCTAACAGTTAAAATTTCCTATCTTTGGAGAATGTAAAGATAAATCTGTATTATTAAAATGAATACTTTTCCATTTTATGCTTAAATTATCCAATTTACGGAGCCGTCGCTCGAATATTAAGTGAGCTAAAATAAAATTCAGTGCTTTTGACAGTTTTATTTCCAAATGTAGTTTCTTGCAAAAATGGGTTTAAAACTTAGATAATTGACGAGGCAGAGCCCATCCACCTAACTTTCTAAATTCTAGCCTATTCTAGCCTATTGAATACGAACATTACTACATAATCAGATGACTCACCGTAGTCATATTTAATCCTCTTCCAATCCTTCTCCTTCTACCGTGTCGGAATAGGTGAAATGCAAACGAATTGTCACTTATTTTGGTGGGTCCCGTACGGAGCAGAAGTCTCGTTATTTACAGTAAAAGGTCAACCAAGGAAATTGCAGCACCCGCATACCATATAATGTAATGGTAAAAACCCGATTGCAGATTGGAAACATGGAGAAAATCTGAAATGGCACTCGCTTCAAACTTGAATAAATAGAAATATATTTTGTAAACATTTCGATCAACGATCATATGAAGATAATAGAACCATGATGGATGGCTAGGATGAGATTCTATAGAAGAATGATATGGGAAAAAGTAGTTACGTGATAATAAATGACGAAATGTGAGAGCACATGTTAATTTTCGCAACTGAATCTGACCTGGTTATGAACAACTAAATAAATCCCATTGACCACAGTGTTAACCTTCCACTCCCTGTACAACACACCAAGTTGTTTTGAAAAAAAAATACCTATACATTTACAAAGTACACCATCCCTTGAAAAAATGTTTGTTTGTTGTTTGTTGGTGGTTAACGTCACAGATTTATGCACCATGGCTAATCGTGACACAACATGGAGATGAAGTCAAGTTTAGTCAATCGTTGATCAACATGTTGCCCATTTTAGAGGACTTTCACCCCAAGCATTGGTGACTGGGTCCTATTTTACTAGTAAAGCGGAACTGGTTTACCACAGTAAACAAGTGCTGCTTACTTCCCGGGGTTCCCACGGGGACCTTGAAAAAATTAAACTGGAAAAAAATATATGTTGCCACATCAAATTTCAGTTTAAATTTCGAATTTTCACAACTACCGTATGGTCTTGCGCTGAATGACCTTCACACTTTTCCCCCTTGCCTCATGTTTTTGAGATATTCTCACACATTCCGGCACCTAATTACAAACAAACTTATTAATCCTTTCTAAAGTGGGGGAATCAAAATTTTAATTAATGGTTTCAAAGTCAAAATATATTTAACCAATCAGCTGATCAGCCCTATTTAATCCTACTCACAACATTGTCAAACGCTCCAAGTCACGTGTTCACTTATATAGTGGTTCATAACCACCCGAGCAAAACACGGGGCAGAACATGCTAAGACGTGGGAGATATAAAATAGGTTTTTAAACGGGGTGGGAATTGAGGGATATACATAACAAATGATTTTAATCTCGCAATAATGACAAAATGAATACTTGGTTAATGAGTTGCCTAATTCCGTGTAATATTACAGGTAATTACCAAATGAAAGTAAGAAAATGACATGAAGTTATATAAACAATACAACTTATAACAAGGGGAGAATTCCCCTCATAGATAATTTTGCACAGAATATGAAGGGAATTGTTAAAGTGCCTCGCCCTCTGGGAAGTTGAAGTTCAGGCTGAGACAGCATTACAAACCCTTCTAGACCAAATACAAATATATCTTGTAAATAAAAATGACATTCGATGTGCGTACGGCAGTCAATCAGGGACATGGCTAGATGCTTTTGCTTAGGGGGTGGGGTGCCCACTCAGAATTTCCAAATGTTCATCACCCGCCCTCTCCACACCGAGAGATTAGTTTCCAATCGCTACCTGTGAATTTGTAACCGCCGAAGAAATTCGAACTCAATCTCTTCCCTTGTGTTCGAAATATATGACTTTTGGTTTGGTTGCTACAGTGCAACAGGGCGCCATCTGCAATGCTTTAACACTCAACACTTAGTACTCAAGGGACGAAATATTGACTTCCGTTGAACAATCTCAAGAAATGTGGTTCAAAAATTACAAAATGCCTGTTATTTATTTATTTATTTATTTATTTATTTATTTATTTATTTATTTATTTATTTATTTATTTATTTGGGTTTAACGACACTTTCGACCGCCAGTGTCACCTTGTGTCGGACAGGTTTACGGATGGAGTAAGCCGGAGAAAACCACCGAGCACCGGCGAGCAACTGTCAGACTCCCCAATTTACTAACTCCAAACAAGCAGGGTTAGCATTGGCTGAAGGAAAGTGCACCATAGACGCCTTAGTACTTAGCGTTACCGTGCCCCTCTCTCCTCCCCCAATGCCTGTTAGAAACGGTCATAGCCACGGCTAAAATGATACAAAATATAAAATTTACATTTTAGGTTGGGGATAAGACAAGCCCCTAATCCCCCCCCCCCCCCACCCGTCACGTCCCTGCTAACCCTGCAGTGAATAACATGTTGGTGCGAAATATCAGTAATAAAGCTCAAACTCTTGCTGATCCACCCCATAAAATTAAAATCTCTTCTTTCAAAAGGGTTGAATAGTATCATACACGAGCATTAGGGAACAGGGCACCCAAAACAGAAAAACGAGGGTTAATAGATTTATTACTTGATTCCAATTCTGGGACAGAGTTGGTTATTTGCAAAGTTGCATGTCTCGACACCTGTTTTATGAACGTGTATTTGCTATAAATGGGCAATTTATTTGCAATATTTATTCAGTATTTTCGACCAGGTAATAAATACAGTTTTATTTACCGATTGATTGCACTGAATTTACTCAACAGCCTGTGACTGACACTTTCCCGTCTATGGTGTTTGTTATAGCAAGCAGGCCATACATGGGGTGGGGGGGATTTGTGGGGCCCAGTACAACACAGGGGGGTAAATCTTAGGGAGTGGGATTGTGTTACACTTCCCCCCAAAATTGTGTAATCAGACAGAGTAGCATTGCTCGATACCTGTCTTATTCAAAGACATCCGCGTGCAACTCTCACGTGCTAGTTCTCTGATAAGCGAGTCGCACCAGGCATTAGCCACTACAATCGAAAGCCAAAAACTAAAGTGTTAAAAACTACACTTGAAGTGCTGTATTTAACACTTACTAAGTGCTGAACTAGCACTTTGTTCAAGTATAGATATCCCAGAACTTGACAGGTGTTACAATAATACCACTTGACAAGTGTAATGTCGCGACACATAAAAGGAAACAGAGCAGATGACGCGTTTCAGGCTCGAACTCTCGAGCCTGATCCGCGTCATCTGCGTTGTGTCCTTTTAATTATGTACCCACCAAGCGCAAATCAAATTATGGACGATTCTGGAAGAACCACCAATGCTAGACACAAGGGAAGTGCCATCCATTCAAGTTTCAGATGTCTGACGATTGTAATGTCCAAGTGCTTAAAGCATTGCACTTTGAGTGTTAAAATCATTCCCTAAGAGTTAGAATGGGTTTTTAACACCTTGAAAGTGTCAGTTTTAACACTTTAGTTTTTAGTCTGTGGCAGTTACGGCTTTTTCCTCGATATTGCCGACTGTGTGGACTAGACTCGGTCATTGTGTGGAAGGCTCTGCGAGAAGCATAGCATTAATACAGTGCATCCCACTTAATTGGATATCTCTTAATTGTATAACCCTGTTAATTGAATATAATTTCCCAACACAAAACCATTTACCATACCTCCAGTACAAAATTTACCATTTAATTGAATATAGGTTACAGAGTAAACTCCTGTTAATTGAATAAAAAATCTTGCAACTTGTTGAGAAATTACCTTGACTCTCCCCAGTTTTCCTTTGTTTATAGACCTACTTGGCCTCAGTACATCCAATAGAAGCATTTAATCTATTATACCTTGTTTGACAGAGCTCATGGAGCTCTGTCAAACAAGATATAACAGAACAAATGCTAAGTTTATCTCTAGAATACAGGAAAGTGACAAATCCCTGTTAATTGAATACTCATGTTAATTGGATAATTTTTATTGGCAAAGCGGCTATTCGATTAACAGGGTTCCACTGTAACTCTTTGGGCAGCCGCTGGTTTGTCGCGGTTCTCATATGCGAAGGCCCCGTTTACCCCTTGCATCCCAAATGCCTCCCCACTCCCCTCCGCACCTTCTACCCCTACCCGACACCCAGAAACGAACTGTTTAATTCTATTCTGGAGTTCTAACCCAGAGGGGCACAAATGCTGGGAACATAGGAAGAACAACAAACATGCACAACACAGGGACATACCAGGGGTATAATAATGTGCCAGTGATGACAAAAAAAACAAAGATTCATTAAGTTTGGGTACTGCAACATCCAGGGTCTGCACAAGAAAGTAAGCGAAATATCAACAATGATGGAAGAAGGAGACTTCGATATAATGGGTCTAAGTGAGACGTGGATACGACGGGATGAGCGGGTTGACCAGATGAAGGGTTGCGTGTGGATAGGAGCTGGGCGAACTGAGGGTCAGAAACGGGGTGGGGGTGTTGACATCTACGCTAAAGAGGAATTACAGCCCTCATTGATTACAGATCTCACAGAAGCAAGGACTCAGATTCCAGTATCCAACGAAATAGTCTGGGCAAAAATCAAGTTAGGAAGCAGGAGTGTTGCCGTTGGTGTTGTATACTTAGCAGTGGAGGGAAGTAAGCCCGAGTGGAATGATTCAATATATACAACTCTTAGATCGAATATCACAGAGCTTGAAAGCAGAGGGTTCAGTATTGTCCTAATGGGGGACTTCAATGGGCACATCGGGGATAAGGAGGAGGGCATACAGGGAGGTGATAGGAAAATTAACACAAATGGGAGGAAGATGTTGGACCTATCAAAAGAGCTTGGTTTAAAGATCCTGAACAGGAATGCGAAATGTAAGGGTAAATGGACCAGGGAGAGGAACGATAAGAAAACAATAATTGATTATATACTCACTGACGTTAGCGTATGGAGGGAGGTTATAGATGTAGAAATAGATGACGAGGGAAAAAATGACTTGGGTAGTGATCACAACCTGATAACAGTTAAGATTATGGGCAAAAAGACGAATAGAGACAGAAATACCTTCAAGGAAGTTTGGGGACTAAAACAAGGAGCCGACTGGAAGCAGTTTCGGGAAAAACTAAAACCAAGTCTTGAATGTATACCTAGGGATGTAAATGTCCAGAGTATTTCAGATGGCATAGTAAATAGCCTAACAGAGGCAGGGAAGGATTGTATAGGAAGGGTGAGGGTCCCAACGAGAGAGCTCGGATACAGGGTTAACGAGGGACTGAAAAAGGCTATAAAAGAAAGGAAGGTAAAATGCGCTGCTTACAGAAGAAGTAGGAAGCTTAAAGGGGTGGATAACAATGACACGAGACTAATGAAAGGAGAATATGAACTGGCACGGAAAAAGGTGAATGAGATAAAGAATAATAATAGGAAGGAGCGCAATTGCAGTCTTGCCAGAACAATAAAGAAAACGGGGGGTTCGAGCTCAAACGTATTTTGGAACTGGGTAAATAAACGGGGGAAAAGTAGTGTGCAGAGTATCAAAGTGGATGGGGAAAGTACAGAAGATAAAGGCCGTATCGCTTCAGAGTTAGTCAAGCACTGGGAAAAGATAAACGATAGGCGATGGGGCAGTGGGTCCCCACCAAAAAGAAATACACTGGTGGAGGAGAACCTATCCAATCGTGTATGCAGTGAAATAACGGCAGAAGAAGTGCGGAACGTGGTCTCGAAATTAAAAAATGGTAAAGCGGGAGGGACTGATGAAATTCCGAACGAATTCCTCAAAAATGGAGGGGAGGCACTTATTGAAGTCCTGACAAACCTTTTCAACCTGGCTCTGCGAAAGCAAAAGGTCCCCAGAGAGTGGAGGGAAAGTAAGGTGTCGTTCATACACAAAAAGGGGGATAAGGAAGTTCTAGATAACTATAGGGGGATATCAGTTAGTAGTAACATCGGAAAAGTATTCTGTAAGGTCATATACGGTAGACTTGAGGAAGTTATTGAAGAGAAAGGTTTTTTAGGAGAAATTCAAAATGGTTTCAGGAAAGGTCGAAGAGTCACTGATCACCTATTTACACTCACCCAACTGATAGAATCAACAAAGGCTGAAAAGAAAAAGATGTTTCTGGCATTTCTAGATGTGAAAAAAGCGTACGACCGAGTGTGGAGGGAAGGTATGTGGCGAAAGCTCGAGGGCATCGGACTGGGGGGTGACTTTGTGGGAATCATGAAAGCACTGTATACAGATGTGCAAAGCCAACTCAGTCTAGGGAGTATCACTACAAAACGAGTCCCTATGGATATAGGCCTCAAGCAGGGGTGTATCTTTTCACCGATTTTGTTTGCATTGTATGATAAAGATTTAGGGGACGAACTAATTCAGAGTGCGGAGGGGGTAAATGTTGGAGACATAAAGGTACCAGGCTTATTCTTTGCGGACGACATGGTGTTAATGTCTAGAACTGAACAGGGGCTAGAGAAATTGCTGGAAATTGTTGGTAGATATGGGAACACTTGGCGGCTCGAACTAAATGAAAATAAAAGCAAGGTAATACCCGTTGAACGCAAGGTAGATATGACGAAGAGATGGAGAGTGGGGGAGTTCTCAATCCCCGAAGGGGAAAGCAAACAAATCACTGTAGGAGAAACGGGAGAGTATGAGTATCTAGGGGTAAGCATAAATATAACGGGAAGAGGGGTGTACAGAAATTACTCAGCCAAACTGATTCTGAAGGGGAAAAGAATTCTGAACCAACTAAAACTTTTAGGGAAAAATAGTTTCAACAAGGTCTTTGTGGGGAAAACACTGTGGGAGAGGGTGGGTTTACCAAGTATAACGTATGGCACGGACGTGATTCCATTAAACCAAACCGTTAGTAAGAAGTTGGAAAGTACTCAGAATGATGCCGGCAGATGGATAACAGGGTCGAGTAATGCTGCAGCTTTGGAAGCAGTAAGGGGGGAGCTTGGGTGGATGAAAATCAAGGACAGGGTAGATTTGGGAAAACTGTGTTACTTTAACTACTTGAGAAACCTGCCTGACAACCGGTGGTGCAAATTGATGCTCGATACCATTTGGAATTCTAATATAGGTACGGGGTGGTCAAAACATGTGAGGGAACTAATGGACAATTACTCTATAGAGGTCACAAACATAGAAGTAGGAATGAAAGAAGGCAAAAGGTTTGTCAAAGAGAGAGTCATGGAAGATTGCAATCGAAACTGGCGAGCAGGGGTTAGCGTGAAAAGATCACTGCAGGGGTTACAATATAAAGAAAAGCCAGCTTTTGAGAAGTACCTAGATGGCACCTTTGGAGGGTCACTGCTGTTCAAACTGAGATCAAGATCACTGGAGCTTCGGGGAAAAATTGGGAGAGATGGAGAAAAGGGATGCCAAATGTGCCACTCTGGAGTAGTGGAGACCCTGGAACATTTTCTCTTGGAATGCCCACAGTATATACCTCATAGAATAAAATTTACTGGAAGAATAATGCAGAAGTGGGGTGAAGAAACAAAGGATAGATGGCTGAAGGGGGACACGAGGGAGAGGGTAGGAATGCTTATTGAAGAAATTGAAAAAGAGGAAGTGAGGGACACTATTAAGCAGTTTATATCTGAATGCCGGGAGGAGAGGAGGGGAAGAGGGGGTGGGGTACAGGGGGAATGATGGCCTTCTCTTATGAGGACCGCGACAAATCAGCGGCTGGCCAAAGAGTTATTATTATTATTATATTATTTTCAACTGCACTTATCAACATCCTAACCTTCTTCTTTGAATCACCCAGTAACCACCTCTCCTCCTCCCTCTCCCATCTCATTTCCTCATTATACTCCAAGTGAACCCTGTTCTGTCACACTGGTATTTTAGACATTTAACCCATTACCCAACCTAACGGCCAAAACCGAACAGTGAGGGGTCATAAGGAATGCCTTTTAGGCAAAAAAAAAAAAAAAAATCCAAAAATTCAAGAATTTTGTTTGCAAATGTCGTCTGCCTTTCATGTTTGGTAAAGGGTTAAGAGAAAGTACTCCAGGGACTACATTACACCTATATTATACGTTTGGCACTCCCTGCCACCGTCTTTGTGTATGTAAGAATTGTCGGGCAAATTCATGTCATGGTCTGCAAATTTGTTCCCTCCCCACGCTCTTCCCAATCTCTGAAGATAGTTAAGGCCCTGAGAACTCCTATATGAATCGATGTTGTCAACGGCAGCTTGAATAGAAATGTTTATGGTGAAACGGGCATTTTCATCGAATTTGATGCGCAATAATTCGAATTCATTACCTGAAGTGATGAGGGGTTGGGGACTCATGACGAAGAAGGCCTTCAGAAACTTTCAAGCAAGAAAAACTGATTCAAAAAAGAAAGTATAATAAACTTTGAGGAGTAATTGTTTTAGTATTATCAACTTTAATCCCAAAACAAATTATTGTAAATTCATATTTCGAGTCTAGCTGCATGAATTTGTATAATTTCACTTTCTTACATCAGGACGTCGCAATTCAGACATGGGGTGTAATGAAAAGTTCACACATGCAGCCCACTCCTGTCTTAGAACATTACGTAAATCGCCTAACGTCGGAACATCATGAAGTCGTACCCGACGGTCCAGTTGATCCTAAAGATGCTCGATTGGCGACAGATCTGACGAAAGTGTGTGTGTGTGTGTGCGAGGGGGTGTGGGGGGGGGGGGGGGGGGGGCAGGGAAGAAGTTCGATGCTCTGCTCCTCAAGAAAGTCACGACAGATACGCGCGCCTTGACATCGGGCATTGTCTTGCTGGAATAACTGCAATCCGACGTTAGCGTTGAACAACGGGACAACAAGAGCGTTAAGAATTTCGTCCCTGTATCGTTGTCCATTCAGATAACAACCGCCGAAGATCAAATGCGTTCGATGGTGCAAGGAAATTCCTGCCCAAACCATTACAGTACTCCTGCCAAAACGGTCGCATTTCTGCACGCAAGCATCAGAAAACCGTTCTCCTCTTTGGCGATACACTCTTGCCCTACCATCGTAAAAGGAACTGTGCTCCAAATCTGCTGAGTCCAGCAAACATGCTGACGTATCCATTCCATTTTGACGGTACGATGACGTTGGGTAAGGATTGGTCCGTGGTATGGACGTGCTCAGGTTCCGCTCTACAGTTTTGCACTTTTGCACAGGGGTGAAATTCTAAACATAGGGCATATGTTGAAACTAAGGTCATGCAAAATAGAGATATATTTTTAGTATCAGATATATGATTACATTAGGCATTTTGTTGGACAAGAGAATTTGAAGTTTTGGTCCCAAAGTTGGAGTCTGATACATAGCGGTAAATAACCAGATGAATTATGGGAAACAGTGGCTTTGAAAAATTGGCTATTTTTTAAAATGTAATTTTTACACGGTTCTGTTACCAGACAGGTAACTAAAAAATGAAACAGAAACATATATTTTTTTCTTTTTTTGAATTTTAGAAACAGGGGATGCTCTGCTCCAGAGGTAGGTAGGTGGGGTCGGTGGGGAAATTCTGCTTTTGAGGCAGCTGGGTGGCTGAAAATGACTGGTTTCGGCATATTTTCATGCAATTTTTCAGGTTGAAGTCTTACCTTTGACAATAAATTACTCCACCCACATTCAGATTGTTTATTTCTACTTAGTCAGATATTGTTATATGTTTTTGTGGATTTGGGAAATTCAATACATGGCATGGGTTAGAAAACTAAGTTACAGAATATTTGCGTTTGAAGAGAGTGTATGGCATGTCATTTTTGGAAATGCCTGGAAAATGTGGAGCGGAACCTCAGCGAGTCTGTTGCGGACAGTTTGTGCGCTGATTCTATTGTTAATTCTACCAGGAGTAATTGCTGCTGTCCTCGTCGCCGGAAGGAAGCGATCCCACAAGTGAGACGTCCTGCCTGATGTGTTGGTCTTGTGCAGGAGTCGTAACTCTTGGTCGACCTGAACGCGGTCGGTCGGCAGTAGATCCAGTAAATGTCAGAAGACAAAAACGAACGCGTTTTCTCAATAACCCAGGCTCTCTAGCACAACATAACACAAAGAAAATCGCCGGTCACCCATTTAATTTGACATTCTCGGGTAACACGTGCTATTTTGAAATCTGTAGCAAAATTATATACGGTTGGGTGGACGACAACAACATGTCATTAAACTCTTTGCACGACTTCTTGTCCACAAACATGCAAAATTAGAACTATTATATTTCATCCTTTATGCTATTTTATCATATTTGTTTCCATTATACTTTCTTTTTTGACTCAATATATTTTATCACCTGTTCATATAAATACGGCAAGAATTTTAGGATATGAAGGAAAAACACCACGACTGTTTCCAAGTTACCCGATAAACGTTTCAACACTGGATTTTTATGTTCAGTGACAATCTTCTTTAGGGAGAGTGGAATCCAACTTGTCAAGTAAAAAAAGAACAGAAAAATAGGTACGTTTTGGCAACATTATATTGGAGTTGCCGCAATAGTTGAGAAATATTATCATGTTCTGTTCGATACACAGTTTTTTTTACAGTACACGCAGAGTTATCAGACACGTGACGGGCCTGAAAATAAGCAGCCTGACATTTGCAGAATGAGGTCCCCAGAGGGTGAATTTATGATGCTATCCCATACAGTGGGCCAATGTATCCTCTGGACACTTCTTTCTGTTTAGTTTTGAGACCCTGATTCAGATGAAGTTCACAGAGGGTAAATGTAGTGATGCTACCCTCCTCTGCGGGGTAGAATCACTAACTTCACCCTCTGGGGACCTTATTTTGCAGATGACAGTCTGCTTATTTTCTGGATTGCACGTGACATCAGGCGGATTAAGTGGCGGATTCAGGCAGTGGCAAGTCAGGCAGACAGGCACACTTCTCCTCTCTAAAAGTTTCTTAATTTTCTAAATACATATACCACTCACATTTTGATAAGGATAACTCTACCTGTCTGCATTTTGATACATAAAAGGTTGAATGTATATACTTTTATGTATATTTGTTTGTCCATTAGTATTTAACGGCACTTCCAACATCTTGGATAATATCATGTTGGGCAATGTGACGGTTGGAGAGAGTCGAAGTACCTGGAGAGAACCACTGAGCAATGATGAGTAACTTTCTGGTTTTCTAATTTACCACCCTGACACAAGCTGTTAGAACTGGTTGAAAGTAAGTGTTACTTTGACATTCTGTACATCAATGTATGCCCATGGTTCACTTGCTTTCAACAATGCTAACCCTGTTTGTACCAGAATGATAAATTAGAGAGTGTGACAGTTACATGTATTTAGCATTAACGAGTGCCTCCGTATTGGTACTCTGGCTTCCTCTACCCGTATATTTGTACAACTTGATATTACCCTGACCGTTATAAGTGTCATTTCTATCCATTAATCCTTTACCCAACGAATTGCCCGCATCCATCCGCGTAACATGCAAATTCAGCAGCTGAAAAACATATTAATTTTCGAAAAACTTCAACAAAACCATATCATGTGACCCCTCTTTGGAACGAGCTCGTTCCAAAGAGGAGTCACATGATATGGTTTTGTTGAACTTTTTTGAAAAAATTAAAAAAAATTATATTTAAAATAATAAATTTTGAAATCGTCTGCGTTGGGTAAAGGGTTAAAAAAACAAACAAATAATGTACACATTTTCCTTTTACTTAGCAAAATGTGAGTATAGCGGGGGAGGAATTCGCTAGAATTGTGCACTTGGTGATACCTTCCTGAAATTTGGCATGATGTAAGGGTAGGCATCAGAGATTTCAAAATCGATCGGCTACAAGTTGGCACCATCCTCTAGCCACCACTAGCAGCGAAATCCAAAATGGCCGCCAAGCGGATCGAAAAAAAGCTATTTTCGCCGATCGCACAACTGAAGCTCCAAACCTAACACCATACATGTGCTGTAATTGATGTGAATGATGGAGTGAAGCCCTTGGAACAAGTTGGGGGGAAGATTAATGGATAATGGGATCAGAATTTCCGTCGATGTGTGCGTCTGTGTGTCTGACTGTCAGTATGATCGTCCGTCCGTAGATAAATTAGTGTTGAATGTTTCTCGGGAATGCAATGGTCAAATGAACATGGTATGAGAGATTCCTGTCAACACATGAACAAGGGTACTCGATAGTATGCAGCAGTGGGGATACTTGGACATTTGATAATCCAATTAAAGTGACAGTCTATTCTCAACTTCCGGCATTTTCGATAGATTTATTTTCTAAGAAAATAAAACTATCAAATTTCTAGAGGAGTTCTGGTTCAATCTCAACACCATAGCGACACGTCTGCCAGCAAGGGCAGTGCTGGAATGAACTCGGGATGCATTAGTTCCCGTTGTTAATTATACAATGTTATCTTGCCAGTATAGAACATTGGCAAAATGGGACTAGAAGGGGTGAGTGTATGTTTGCAGTCATTCGAGGTACAGGAATATTTTTTGACTACAAGTAGTATTCTTCATTTTCGGCCAGTTAAGATGTGGTGTGTTCCAAGTCAGGATTAATGTTGCCGACACTTAATGCCCATCCCTCATGGTATGCTACTTTACCAGGGATATAGAGATATAGCCACCACTGGGAGCCAAAACATGACCTTTGATGTCGATGAGTGGTCGAAATGTTTTAGCGAATAACTTATCGAAATATGATCCGGTATGGCAATTTGATACCTTACGTTAGATTTATTAGATCAACTCAGGTATGGATTCATTGAGACATGAGTGCGCTACAAGATGAAGGATTTCCAAGTTGATTTGCTATGGAGTAGGAACTGACTAGTCACATGTGGCCTATGGCCAGAGAAAGACAAGGATACCATAGATGAACACACGGGTGAACGAAGGTATCAACTGTTGTACAGAGGCAAAATAGTTGGGGATATTGTATCATGCTATGCATGAATTAACACCGTCTTGTGCAGTAAATAACAGACTATTTTCCGAAATCTAAAACTGTATTCCTATACCCCGGACAATGTAGCAAGCCACATGGGATGAACATTTGTTAGCAAAATCAACTCAACTAGAAACATGACATGTGTTAACTGGCCGAAAATGGAAAAAAAAATACCAGAATAGGAGATGACTGGTCCTAACATGACAGTATACTACTCAATATTGTTACAACAGCCACCTTCACACTTACACAAAGGTGTGCACCTTAATCCAGCTTTCAAGCATTTGCAATTGCCCTTGCAGGCCTTGGCACAACTACAGTGGAGCATCAGTGCACATGCAGCACTTGCGTCTCCTAGGTGAGTCCAAAATGGGACCAGAATATTGAGACGTGGATTCCACTCCCATCCGTACTGTGATGGGTCTGGCACACATAAGTGTTTCTGCAGAGCACGATGCCAAATGAAAGATGACACAAGAATTACCCTTTTTACATGTTGATACAGAGCTGCTTTGGTGGGCGGGATGTTTTCCATAGACTTAAGGCCATGTGTGAACATATGCCGTCTCGCATCATTGACACGTGTACTGACACAACTGTTACTGTACATCTGTATGGTGAGTTTTTCGATATGCTGCATATGAGGGGAATCCTCTGAAAAGACTTGCGGATTCTCAGTCAATTCTATCATCATTTCAGTTGATGCGGGAAAATTCATCCATGCATTCCATCCTGTCTTCTTCCCAATGCCGAGCATGCTGGATGTTACATCACAACCTGTGAAGGCGTGGAAGAAAGTCAGGGCCTTACAGTAATCAGGTCCAAGTTGTGAAGCTATCTCATGAATTGGCATATCTTTATATGCCTTTCCAATTCCAAACCCAATCCACAGCTCACTGAGTCCAAGGTCACGGAATGTTGCGAAATGGTGCAAAGACAGAATGACGACATCAGAATCAACCGTGCGAAGAAAAGCTATTTTGTGACCTTGTGAGACTGCATGGTTGAGATGAAGCATCATGCGCGTGTCTGCTTCCTCGTGGTTCGATGGAGATATGTCACATAAGCTAACATCCTTATTGCATAGTACATATTCTCCTGATGTCGTTAACAACTGGTACTCGGATGTTGATGTTAATTTCAGCAGTTCAGCAGACAGGAACTTGAAAAATTCGTCTTTATTCTCACTAACTTTCAAGAATGCCTGCCAATTCTTCCCTTTAGGTAAAGGGACGTTCTCGGACACCCGTATCAACCTAACTGCTGTCTCACCGAGGCGTTTTGCTCGCGTCTGATTCTTCAAACTGCCTTCGGGGTAACAGTCATAGATCGCATCAACCCTTGTGGTGTTCGTGTTAATCAGAGATTCGATGTATGGCAATAATTGCAATCGAGCATATTCTCCAAACAGATCCGCTTTCTGTGGTTTGATTACATGGACTACAGCAGGCATATCCAAGATGACAACTGAAGCTTGTCTAGCTGCTGAATTCTTCCCTTGTGCAGGAATAGCTGGTAAACAATTGAGAATTTGAGATTTTGTCCCACTCCGTAGCTTACCTCTATCGGATAATGCTGGCGGATCACGTGCATTCTCGTGCATGAAAAACTCATCCATGTTTGAATCAGGCCGGGCTTGCAGTGAAACGAACATCTGGGTAACTATTGCGGCAGTTGCTTTACTTGACATGAGTTTGTCTCGGCCTTTGTCCAGGTTGGCTGGGGGTGGGTTAAGGAAGGTATATATATTTGCCTTGGGAATAACATCATTCAGGGGTACGGTGCATTCCACAAGCCTTTCCTTCAAGAAAGTGGAATATAAATGCTTGCCCCTTTCGGGTAATGACCGTAAACTCTTACTAACTTCGGGGTCCATATATTCACCAGTATCTAATGTCACCAGCTGACCACTAGTTTCATCATAAGGGTTGATAATGAGTCCCTGATTCACCAGATCGAGGAGAGATTTCAATTGATTCAGAAATTTTTTCTGCTCTGATACCGAACTTTCCGGGTGTTCCGTGTTATCTGATGATGTTGTGTGGAAACTTGCATATTCATACTCATCTATAACACGCAGAACTTCTGACCTTGAAAGCTCAATAACGACTTTCTCTTCAGCCTGGCCATAGAGACCTTTTGGACCACTGTCTTCTTTGAGTAGTTGGATACTATGTTCTTGGCTCTGATCTAAACCCATCATACTGAACTTCCTCTCACTACGCTGGACCACAAAATGGCCTTCCATGAATTTGTTGTGGATTGAAGGATGCCGCCTGGGTAGCTGAGACATGTCTCTCAGAAATACGGGGACCCACCGACAATAATTTGTATGTCCTAGGGCAAAAAAGTAACTGCACAACTCATCGATAGAACACAGTGTACCAGGCCAGTTACCGATTCGTTGGTTCCGAACGAATTGACAGCTTGTCAAGAGAAAGTTCCGAACGATTTCACCCCAATAGCGCGCAGTTGGAGATTGTGAAAGAATCCTCTGTTCCCACATTTCAAATGACTCATGGGGCCCAGTCTGCTGACAGTAAATCTCATAAGCATTCTTTCTGAGGATCTCAAGCCAAGCTAGAGTGAGAAGATATGCCTGTCGCGTCCTCTTGACATGTTTCCCACCAAGTAGGGATGATGCTACACCGGGTGTGAATATCTTTGCGAGGTGAAACATTCGCTCCCAACCAGAACCACCCATAAGCTTACCACCAGCTTCTTGGGTGCACATTTCAAGATGCAGGAATCCAATCATACACACCATTCGATCCTCACCTATCTCCTCTGGGAACAGCCATTGACATTTTTTCTGCCTGGCATACAACGGACAGTCACCTTCAATGACAGGTATCTGGCCGGGGTTTACGAAAGCAGTAGCTTCCCTGACCACATACATAGCATGCTTCTGCATACTGAGTGAGTCCGCTTTCTGCTCACTGAAAACAGGGAATACCCCAATAACTGCACGAGGTTTGACATTGTCTTGATCTTCATGTTTTGAAAAGAAGCCTGAAAAGGTCACAGGGACTTCATCAAGCTGCCAGCTGCCATCAACCTTCCCTTTATTGCTGATCTGTGACACATGAGACAACCAGTCATTCTCTCCCACGTTCAAATCTGCATATTCATTGGGCCGTACATTACATTCATCTGGAGATTCAAGCCTGATGTCCCCACCAAAGTCTTCAACGAAAGGAACAAATGCATAGTCGTCTGGGAGTTCAATTTGTGTGTCTTCTGGAACATCTAAACTCAGTGGTGGGGGATCAGTACCCACATTGTCCCTGCTCAGTTGACCAATGAGTGTGATGGACGTACCATGCATATCAGATCTACCAGATACATCAATGTTATCAGTGGTTCCTATCGAGAAAACATTACGTTTGCAGTTAGCTGGGACTACAACACCTTCGTTCTTGAACCGCAGTGAAACAGCTCTCGCGAAACTCCTGCGAACATCCATTACGCGATCATAAGAGACAGAGAGTCCCATTTGATGAAAATCTCTGATAAGATTTTTCATACGATCATGGGCATGCAACTTCAAACCCACATAAAGAGGCATTGGAGTTTCTCTGTCACGTCTCTGGTGAACATTTTGTGCATGTTCGGAGCGTTTCGCTGAATTGCTGATCAACATCTGTGAAATAGTACAAGCCACTCGAGTCTTGGCATTAACAGTCTCATCATCGCCTAAGTTCTGTATACTACATGTGCCCTCAAGTAGAACTCTAAGAAGAGTCAGGAGTGAGTTGGGTACAGGCTCGCTCAAGCAATAAGATGAAAATGATCCCGTGAAAGGAGCTTGAGATATGAGTATGTGTTTACGCAGAAGAAGACCCACATCAACTATCTTTTTTGCCTCTTCCTCAGACACTATACGAGTTAAAGATTCGGACAACAAGGAGCCAACTCGAAACCTACTTGAAATAAACACATCTCTACCCTGTGCGAAGGCGTCCCAGCCATCGCCCAATTTCTGCAACAAATGTTCTTTGAATCGAGTGGAATGTATTTCTTCACTAAGCCAATCAGAACCGACTTGCTTCAACCTCCGACTGTACAGATTCTTGAGATCGACAAGCTTCATCGCGGAATCGTTGTGTTCAACAAATGTTATGAGCTCTGCCATAACGAGAGGGTCATAGGGCAGGCCTGACGCGGAATGTTCGGCGTTCTTCGACTTTTTAGATTTAGCCGCTCGTGCTTCATTGGCAAGCTTACAATAACAGGTTTTGTGATAGTAAAGATCACTAGCAGCGGAATCAAATGCTGCATTGACCCGAGAAAAAACAACCCAGTTCTCGGCTTCCTTTGCCATAATTTTGAGTTTATTGTTATCAGACATTGATCTGCAAATAGGCTCACTGCTGTCACCTTCGCGTTTGTGACAATAAACACACTGGGGCAGTTTCCTGTCACAGCCAGATTCAAAACTTGTCCGTGTTCTTTTAGGACTCAGCGTGGAGCAGGATGCCACTGCCTCATTTCGCTCTCGCTTGTGTAGCACGCGCTGTACGATGTGAGTCCGAATACTGTCACGGCATGTCTTATGATATATTGCCTTATTCGTCAACAGTGACATCGACATACACTCATCACTCTCTCTCATCAAACAATCAATGGTCAAATTATATGGAAGCTCAACGCCATTATCTAGGAAGCGCGTTATGTCTTCCTCAATAGCTTTATAGGCGTCATGAAAACGAGATTCTCTATACGGACGCATCAATTTCTTGGAACTGTCTTGCTGGCAAAAGCAACAACGTTCCCAGTCAGTACTAGTCCGTACACGAAGAGGATTCTCACTCATTCTGTGAATGATTTTTGTGAACAATCGCGTTCTCGAATTAATTTCGACAGACAAATCAGAATTGCTTGCGGAATTACGCCAAACAAGAGATTGTATGGCAAAGAGACTGCTTCATAAAGAGCGTTGTTTCTCCGGGATCAGCGTCATTCAGGTTTGCCTGAATGACGCTGATCCCGGAGAAACAACGCTCTTTTCAAGTTCCAAGAAATTGATGCGTCCGTATAGAGAATCTCGTTTTATTCTACATCATCTCCCACGTCTGTTTCCAACACGTGCGTGGATCAGAGTTCACTTTCGCGCCCTTACAATCGGATGTATAGTCGGTAGACCGTCGAAAAGGAGGTTCCCTTCAGCCGCTGGCGGCCATTTTGGATTGTGCCGCTACTGGTCGCCACCGGTCGGTGTCAACTTGTAGCCGATCGTTTTTGAGAACCTCATAGCCTACACTAACAGTGTGCCAAATTTCAAGAAGGTATCACCAAGTGCACAATTCACCTGTATGTGACGAATTCCTCCCCCGCTAGTAGCAGCATTTCGTATTTCAAATGATTATCTTGACATTTGTGGTACATTTAGTCGTAATCTCCTCCAGTGCAAGTGACCTCACTTGGGACGAAATTGGTGTACATGCATGCATAACCTTGAAGCAAACTCTAGGGTCACTAGTGTAATTATGTGGGGAATTCGACGTTGTCCTATTTGTTTACCCACTTTTCCAGGATTTTGCGTTGTTTTGAGGGCCTATATAAGTAATGGAATTTTGTTTATTTTGAAATTCTCACCTCTCATATTCCTTAAATTCAAATTAAATATACACAAATTATACATCAAAATGAAGGTTGGGATGTATAGAACGCGAAACACATATGTAATCAACTCATAGAGTCGACTGTAGGCATCACTGGTTCCTGGAAGTCTGCTACCGTATTCGCACCAGAACTGATAATAAAATACTATTTCATCAGAACAGCTTATGGCCAAATGTGCTTCAGATATCCAAGAACAAAAGTAGGCATTCAAAACACTTTCGAATACAGCGATAGAACTTCATTTTGGAAAAGGACAACACTGTCTGCATTTTTTTATTGAAGATGGTTTCCATGCTCGACAGACATTTTCAAATCACTCGCTACCCGAATTTCCATCGAAAAACAAAATCGTAATTCTAAGAAATTTCAACAGGTATCATGATACCTTGCATTGAATATGGCAACTGTACAATCTCAATCTAATAACAGTATACTGTATGAAGGCGATCTTTTTCATTATTTGATTTTGGACGGCGTTGTTTTTACATGCTTTTTCTGTCCGATGACGTCGACCGGAAATCAAAAGTATACTAATACGTAAACAAAAGCAAAGGCTTTGGAATCTCCCCCAATGCAGCTCTGTCGCCGTGTTTTGAAGAATTTTTTTCCCCTAGCTTTGTTCTTGGATATGTAAAGCACATTTGGCCACAAGTTGTTCTCTTGAAATATTATTAAATTATCAGTTCTGGTACGAATACGGCAGCAGACTTCCAGGAACCAGTGGTGCCTACAGTCGACTCTATGGGTTGATTTCACATATGTTTCGTGTTCTATACATCCCGACCTTCATTTTGATGTGCATTTTGTGTATATGAAGGAATATCAGAGGTGAGCATTTTCAAAATAAACAAAATTTCATTACTTATATAGGCCCTTAATGTGATGTCCTTTCACCCAGAAAGGTATATACATGTAGATATTCTTCCATGCACCAATTATAGATATTCCAATCTAAATGCCTTTAATTATCTTAGAGACACCAAGATAACATAATTAATTTTTATTAGTTTTTTCATTTTTTTTGTCTGAAAAACATAGGTTATGACTCCTTTTTGGAACGAGCTGTTCGAGCTCGTTCTTATGTGGGTCATAACCTATGTTTTTGAGACAAAAAATGAACAAAGGGTAGTTATTCAGTTATAGATATTCCAATCTAAAGGCCTTTAATTATCTTAGAGACACCAAGATATTAACCCCTTTACCAACGTAACGTACAAAAAACGGACTGCACTATTCACAAAAATCGCCAATTAATTTTTATTATTTTTAAATTTTTTTTTATCTGAAAAACATAGGTTATGACCCCTCATTGGAACGAGCTCGACGAGCTATTCACAAAAATCGCCAATTAATTTTTATTATTTTTTTAATTTTTTGTCTGAAAAACATAGGTTATGACCCCTCTTTGGAACGAGCTCATTCCAATGAGGGGTCATAACCTATGTTTTTCCGACAAAAATGAAAAAGTAGTTATTCAAGAATTTTGTTTGCAAGTGTCGTCTGCTTTTCATGTTAGGTAAAGGGTTAACAGAATTAGTGGTACTGCGCTGTGGAATCATAAAACGACAATTGTGATTAGTGACTGTTCATAATGCTAATGATGCCAAAAGTTCACACAAATCAATTCGTGACTGAGAATCAGTTCTTCCATTGATTCAAAGAAAATGAAAAAGTGTATTTTTAGTGCATAGAGACACAGAGAGTGTCTTAGGCCCTAATTATTTTCTGCACGTTACATTCAGTGTTTACTCCTTTTGCATTGTATACCAATAACGTTAGTGTGTATCTCTCAAAACAAAATGAAACAAAAACATAATGAGAAATGATGAAACATTGTAAAATAAATTCAATACTTTATTCCCATTTTATTTACCAAACGAGTGTCCAAAATCAGCGCACGGCGTATTGTTCTGAAACCCGCAGAGAGAGTATCTATCTTTGAAGGGACGACTGGGAAGGTGGGTGGGTGGAGGTTGAGGGGCAAATGCTAAAATGGGCATTGGACAAAACATGTTCATGAGAACATTCCTGTCCACAAGAATGAACACACCGCTGGTCGTTGTGTCTACCGTTTCCGAAATCCAGCTGCCTTGTTTTAATCTGGATCAAGTCCTTCTCCGTGCTTTCCTTGCACGAAAGCAAGAGATAGACGGTACGATGACCGTGGAACACCGAGAAGATTAAATCTGTGCCTTGTATTTTTCTAATGTTCAGAACATTTGGTATCTGCAGTTAACTGTGTATTTTCTGCAAAAAAGGAGCAATTTTATACCGTTTTAAACAATCAATAAGAATGGTCTTTGCAGGCCTGGTAATAACAAGCAAACGATCATTTAGGTTAGATGAGGGTTTACGTCAGAAGTAAAATACATAATACAGGTTACGATAAACAACACAGCATAAATGAACTCAATAGCCTCGCATATTTGACAGTCAGATATGACAATCTTTCTAAACAAACTCGATTCAAAGGTTGCGAATTACCTCCACATATAATAATAATAATAATAATAATAATAATAATAATAATAATAATAATAATAATAACAATAATAATAATAATAATGAAATTTTATAAAGCGTAAAATCACGAAGTGCTCTAAAACGCTGTACAGTTAAATAAACAATGAGCTCTTGACTATCAAGGCAATATACAGACTGAGAAAGGTATGAAGGCCAGCAGGTTACATACTGTCAAAAGCTTCTCTGAAAAGATGTGATTTAATTTTTTTTTTTGAATTAGTTGAGATCTTTCGATCCCTGAACCTGAACTGGTAAATTATTCCAAAGTGCAGGTCCAGCGAAAGAGAAAGCTCTATTATTCACCAAAGTGGACCCAGAGAAGGGCATCTGAAGCTTGATTTGTGAGGAGGAGCGCAAGTTCCTTTCAGGGTTTTTTTAATTGCCAGAAGGTCTTGTAAGTACTTAGGTGTCGAGCCATGAATGCATTTAAATACCAAAAGCAAAATTTTGAATATAATCCGCTGTCGTACATGGAGCTAGTGCATTTTTTTTAGTAGTGGTGTTACATGACCATAGGGTTTAGAGCCTGTGATGATACGTGCAGCTGTATTTTGAATATTCTGTAGTTTTGAAATATATGACTGTGGCAACCCAATAAGAAGTCCGTTGTAAAAATCCAATATGACCAAAATGGAATGCTGTTTACATCTTAGAAGACTTTCCATCAAAATAAATAGCAACAACTAACGCGCGATCTCGCAATGGCGAGATCGCGCGTTTGTTGTTGCTATTTATTTGGGCGAAACTTCTGTCAAGACGTAAACAACATGACTATTACAAACAGAGAAAGCGGGAGAGCATTACAACACTTTTTTTCCTATAGATTAGCGCTAAATTTTATAGCGTGACCTGCTAACAGGTTACGATGCTAACTGTTTATTTCCAGGTCTTTGTGGGGTGTAGTGACCGGAGAAACCACTCATCTACTGACATCAATTAGTCTGTTTGGATATGCTGTCGTGAGATATATATTGTTCTACTCTTCGTTGAGGAGTTTTGTGTAGCCTTCTCTATCCAAAACTCGGGTTGAGGTTCGCCATCTTCGAATATACATAAATACAAATAACATCATTCCCATTACCACTATAGTACTGCTGACAGTCACGCCCACTACTACCTCAATGTTGTTCATATACATACGGTTACTATCTTCTGGGATATTCTGAAATAAAAAGAACACCAAAAGTCATACCCCTTTCATTCCTTTACTTTCTCCCATTGAACGTAATGCTCAAAGAAATTCGCACCAAATTTGGTTCCCATTGGAATCGAAATCTGTCGAAGAACCCAAACAAATGTCTTAGTGCGATCTTGAAGTGTCGTCTGCCTTTCTTGTAAAGTAAAGGATTAACCCTTTACCTAACATGAAAAGCAGACGACACTTGCAAAGAAAGTTCTTGAAGCACTATTTTTTTATTGTTTGCCTCAAAAACATACCTTATACCTCGTTGAGTTCGTTCAAATAAGGGCCATAAGCTATGTGTTTGTGAAAAAAGACAGAAAAAGTAATAAAAATTGAATGGTGAGTTTTGTGAATAGCGCTGGCTTGTACACATGTCTTTAACCGCTGTAACCCCGCATGAGCGGAGTTTGTAATAAATTGAATGAAATGAAATGAAAAACAATTGAAAATGAAATGAAAAAAATTGAAAATGAAATGAAAAAAATTGAAAATGAAATGAAAATTGAAAATGAAATGAAAAAAATTGAAAATGAAATGAAAAAAAATGAAAATGAAATGAAAAAAAATTGAAAATGAAATGAAAGAAATGAAAACGAAATGAAAATTGGAAATGAAATGGAAAAAATTGAAAATGAAATGAAAAAAATTGAAAACGAAATGAAAAAATTGAAAACGAAATGAAAATTGAAAATGAAAGGAAAAAAAAATTGAAAATGAAATGAAAAAAATTGAAAACGAAATGAAAATTGGAAATGAAATGAAAAAAAATCGAAAATGAAATGAAAAAAAATGGAAAATGAAATGGAAATTGAAAATGAAATGAAAATTGAAATTGAAAATGAATGGAACAAGCTCCACGAGGTCCTGTCGATGAGGATACATAAACCATGCATTTGAGGCACAAAAATGAAAAACTATAGTAATAGATCGCTTTTAAAAAAAAAATGAAGCTGTTGTGTTACTTTAGGTGAAGGGTTAAGGGTTATGTGAAAATGCACGGGTGGAAACAAACTTTATGATGCCGTCTGGCGTTTACTTTTTCTCAGAAATTCCAATTATCCAACAGTTGAAAAATCTCTACGTGCGTTATTTCCTCCTTTCATGTATTCTATATGGGCCCTTTTTATGATCCAACTGTGAATGTCGAAGTAATGTCTGCACACTTTTACGTGTCTAATCGTTTTGACACATCGGAAAACCTGGCTGACAATTTTTGTCATTGGAAGAGATTTATGAGAAAGTTAGCTCCCCTTAACTTCCGAGAACTGTCAGTAAATTTAACACTAACGGTTTGGGAATGTCGTGTTTAATTGAAATTTTCAAATGTCAGCTAACTTGTATCTTCGTTGTGCACATCATTTCACAAACTTAACCCTTTACCTAACAAATCGCACGCATCCGCCCGCGTTATATGCAGATTCAGCAGCTAAAAAAATATTATTTTTCGAAAAATTTTAACAAAACCATATCATGTGACCCCTCATTGGAACGAGCTCGTCGAGCTCGTTCCAATGAGGGGTCACATGATATGGTTTTGTTGAAATTTTTCGAAAAAAAAATTAAAAAAGACGATATTTAAATTAATTAATTTTGATATCGTCTGCGTTGGGTAAAGAGTTAAGCTATTTTTCTGAAGAATAGTATAAACACACAAAAGTGATTTTTTTACAATTTGTTCCCCAGTCAGTTGAACGTTGGACCATTCTCTATTGAAGCCTATTCAAAAATACGAAAACTGCATTTCCACCATCTATTGATGTTCTGTAATTTTTTTTCTGTTGATTATATGAACAGTGAATCTTGACATATAATCCAAACACCTCTCTTCCATTAATATTTTAAAAGTCTAGGAGGTGAGATTTGCTAATGTTTTCCTGGAAGAATAAAAACTTGCAAATTATTGTAAAAACATATTCGCTAAACAAAGAACCAAAGTGGACGTTTAGTGTTGGTAGGTGCAATATTTATAACAATTCTTATTGGTGGATTATCTGTGAACCAATTGCTTCAAATTCGCTTACCATAAAAGCCAAGTTTTTTCCTATTTTGCTTTTAATAAACGAAATCGACAGACAGCCCGAGAGATATCTATTGTTTTCGTTTATTAAAGGTAACAAAATGAAACTGGACTTTATTTTCTACTGATGTCATAGGAGTTTTCTCAACAATTACTTGCTTCAACATTGGATCTTCTTTGCTTTCCTGATAATTTGAATGGTGATAACTTTATCGAAAGTCGATTTTTACGACAGTATTATTCAGAGATGAGCTGATTATGTACAAATTACATGTGGAGCAGAAGTAATCGGGTGTCAATACTAGTTACCAGGGGTCAATACTATAAAACGTTTACAATTGTATTTTCTAGAATTGTATTTTCTAGTTATGACTTTAAATGGGTTGAAATGAACCATTAGCATTTTCAAAGATGTGGCAAATTGCCATTTGGCAAATTGCCATATCTGTTAAAATGCTTATGATTCATTTTATTCAGTTATATTAATAGGTAGAAAATACAATTCTAGAAAATACAATTGTAAAAGTTTTATAGTTTGGCTCCAGTTCATCGCAAAGTGTTCAAGGTGTGGCGGTCTGAACTGTAAAAAGTCCACCGTGTTTTTTCGATAATACGATGAGCTGAACTATTTTAATCCTTGCAACCTTGATGGTTTGATGATGATATTGGGCTGCACATTGAAAATATTGATTGGACTGCCATAATTACCAACTATTTACGGAATTCGGATCACAGCACGATCCTGATCTGGAGAAGAAAAGTTTTCGCATTTAAATGGTTAAATATTTTTTAAAATGTTTTTACTCCTACAAGTTCCCCATGGGAACCCCGTGAAGTGACGCAGTGCCTGTTCACTGCAGTAAACAGTCTCGGTTTTAATGGTAAAGTAGGACCCAGTCACCAATACCTGGGAGGTGCACACCCTCCCTAAAATAACAACATGGCCTATTAACGCTTACCCCTGGTCTTGAGTTGATACTCATGTTGTGGTATTGATAAGCCATTGTGCACAAATATGTGATCTTAAGCACCAGTAAACAAACAAACAAGTCCTACAAGTAAGTTGGTAATACCTGATGTTTATTATCTTTGAGAATTTCTCCTTCCACGGGTACTTCTTCAGTAGATTCTGCCGTTGACATGGTTGATGTGATGTCCTCAAGTGATGTCATTTCTGAATCTTGATTTTCTCCAAACTTCGTAGACAGTGAAGTCGTCAAATTACATGTGCCATCAAACTGACAATTATCAATCAAATAATCTAAATCCAATACAAACCATTGCCACGGCCTAAATCTACAAATAAAGAAGATTTATTTAACCCTTTACCCAACGTAACGTTCAAAACAGGCCAGCTTTATTCTCAAAAAGCGCCAATTAATTTTCATCTTT
Organism: Pictodentalium vernedei; assembly: GCA_031216915.1. Taxonomy (NCBI): domain Eukaryota; kingdom Metazoa; phylum Mollusca; class Scaphopoda; order Dentaliida; family Dentaliidae; genus Pictodentalium; species Pictodentalium vernedei. Next base: position 280,495,081 of record CM062288.1, read on the forward strand.
TGTCTCAAAAACATAGGTTATGACCCCCTCATTGGAACGCGCTCGATGAGCTCGTTCCAACGAGGGGTCATAACCTATGTTTATGAGACAAAAAATGAAAACAATTAAATATTCAAGAAATTTTTTGCAAGTGTCGTCTGCTTTTTATGTTAGATAAAGGGTTAAAAAAGGAATCATGACTATTTGAAACTCACGAGGTGATAAAACAAGTTGATCGCGTGCAAATATATGGTAAATTTGCGCGTGATCAATTTGTTTTATCACCTCGTGGATTTCGAAAAGTCACGATTCAATTCTTATATTTATTCCCTTCATAAAACAGAATTATTTTATGACCAGACAGCATAATTATGGCGTTGACTTATCTACAAGGCACCGCCTTCACTAACCATAATTCGAGCAAGGTGTATTCTTAAAAAGGAAACAAAACAACGTAACTTCTTATACAAAATATTTCCCACAAGCTGTCAATATAGTGCCTAAAATACAACTCACACTCGAGTCGGGGAAACCGAAAATTTATAGAACGTAAACAGAAATTACTGAATATAAAAATGTACAGTTGTTGTGTAAACATATCGTTGTTGTAATGACATGAGGACTGACATAACCGATACTATTGAGGAATATTGGGAGCACGGTGGCTCAGTGGTAGACTGTTGGACTTCTACGCTAGAGGTCCCGAGTTCGATCCCCGTCTGGGACGACCCGCGTTGTGTCCTTGGGCAATGCACTTTATTCCGATTGCCCACATGGGAGCACGATGACGCTGTGTACTAAGGCATACTGCACATCGATGGTGCACGTGTCTTCAACCGCTGTAACCCTGCTTGAACAGAGTTAGAATGTTGAGGATCTGACAGTTGCCCGTCGCTGCTCGGCGATTCTCTCCGGCTTCATCCACTCGTAAAACTGTCACGGTCATGATTAGCTATTGTGCATAAGTATGTGACCTTAAACCCCAATAAATAAATAAATAAATTGAGGAATATTGCCCATTATTGAGAGTGAAAAGCTTATCTTAACTAGAACAGTTGGACATAGCCCAGAAAACATGACCCAAATCTCTCAAGCTAACAGTCTAAGTTGCAAACGCCAATTTTCAGATTTAATCGGCTGGCATAATTCAGTTATTTGGAAAAGCTGATCTTCGTAATTGAATGGAGGAATTCTGATGCACACAAACACATTTAACTATACTACTCAAGGTTTGCTAAGCACCAAATATATCCAACTACCTGTTTTACGTTTCAGTTGAAATATTGTAATGAAAAGTGTATATATTTTTTATTTAATTATATCTTTAATGATTTAAGTACAAAAATTAAGATTTTAAATGTGTTTGACATTATTTTGTAGCTTTTGAATACGATAACCATGGGAAATGGATATTATTGGTAAAAAGAGGAAATTTTTCTATTTGCCAAAAAGTTGACGGAGCGAACTGGTATGGGTTCAGTACGAGTATGAGACCCATTACTGTTAATTACAGCTTGACAACGCCTTCTTATGCTCCCAATCAGGTTCCTGGTGGTCCTTTGTGGGATGTTGTTCCATTCTTGGAGCAGCATGGCACCAAGCTCCTGGACACTTCTTGGCTGGACTGGACGGGTTGAAATTGCAAGCTGAAACTCATTCCAGACATGTTTGATTGGATTGAGGTCAGGGAATCTTGCTGGCTAGTCCATATGCTCAATCTCCTCCATCTGTCGGTACTCCCCGACAGCAGGGGCAACATGAAGACGGGCATTATCGTCCACCAGAATGAATCTATCACCCACTGCACCTTTCATACAATCTGACGTGCACATCCAAGATCTCATCAATATACCGCTATGCAGTCAATGTACCACATTCAAGAACACAGAGCTCTGTACGTCCATCCCTGCTGATGCCGCCCCAGACCATGATTGACTCTCCACCACAGCGAGCAATGTTGACTGCATTGTGTCGTTCTCCTGGTCTTCTCCATGCCCTAGAACTCCTATCTGTGTCGTCTAGGCAGTACTTTGACTCATCTGTAAAATGGACAGGTCGCGAATCTTCTCTGGTCCATCCAACGTGGCCCATGGCCCATTCATATCGTGCCTGGTGTGGTTCTGGGACAGCGGAATGCGAATACATGGTCTTCTCGATCGGAGACCACCTTCGTGCAACCTTGCCCGGATAGTCTGCGTCGAAACATTTACCCTTGGGTGCATTCTGAAGGTCACTGCGAAGCTGGGTTTCTGTGTCAAAGCGGTTCCTACGGGCCTGAATGATCAAAAACCGGTCTTCAGCTGCTGATGTTGCGCTGTCTCTGCCACCACCATTTCGTCTGACTGGTGTGCCATACTGCTTGCCCAGGCTCTGGTGATCACCGTATAGTGCACACCAAGGGCTTCGCCAACCTGACGATGGGTAGTCCCTTGTCCCCCCATCCCTACAGCCCTCCACATTTCTGCTTCAGACAAATGTCTTCTTACATTTGCATTCGCCATAGTTAATCATCAAATCACAAGAGTTTGTGTTGAAATGGAGACTGAATACCCTACACATCTCATGTACATGTAGACAGTACACGGAAACATCATGAAAATCAAGGGGTACATGCTTTCCATGACTGTCACGAAAAGTCTGCCTGTCTAGAGAGCTAATGTAAACACTGGGACCATCTCAATACAATCCTCAATCATATCCACCAAAAATATCGAAAATATGTCACAAGCAAATTTCACAATGATGTGTCAAATATTTGGTGCTCAGCCAACTTTGAGTAGTATATTTGTGAGTTTTTGTTCACAATTCCCTGGAAATCTCATACTCGTGACCTGTACATTCCTTCCAGTTCACTTATTTATTTATTTATTTATTTATTTATTTATTTATTTATTTATTTATTTATTTATTTATTTATTTATTTATTTATTTATTTATTATTTGTTTATTTATTTATTTATACTTACTTATTAGGGTTTAACGACACATTAACAGCCAGGGTCATATCATGTCGGTGACAGTTTTACGGGTGGAGGAAGCCGGAGTACACGGAGAGAACCACCGAGCAACGACGAGCAGCTGTCAGCTCTCCAACATCGTGACTCTGAACTCTTTACCTCGGCACAGGCGAGGTTAGATTGGTTGAAGACGTGCGCACCATCGACGTGCAGTACGCCTTAGTACACAGCGTCATCGTGCTTCCATGTTGGCAATCGGGGTCAAGTGCCTTGCCCAAGGACACAATGCGGGAGTCCAAATTGATCCCATCCGAGGACTAGCCGGGCTCGACGTTGCTTAAGGGCCTATATAAGTAATGGAATTTTGTTTATTTTGAAATTCTCACCTCTCATATTCCTTAAATCCAGATGAAATATACACAAATTATACATCAAAATGACGGTTGGGATGTATAGAACACGAAAAACAAATACAATCAACTCATAGAGTCGACTGTAGGCACCACTGGTTCCTGGAAGTCTGCTATCGTATTCGCACCAGAACTGATAATAAAATAATATTTCAGCAGAACAACTTGTGGCCAAATGTGCTTCATATATCCAAGAACAAAGCTAGGCATTCAAAACACTTTCGAATACAGCGATAGGTTTGCATTTTGGAAAAGGACAACACTGTCTGCATTTTTTATTGAAGATGGTTTCCATGCTCGACAGACATGCGCAAATCACTCGTTACCACGAATTTCCATCAAAAAACAAAATCGTAATTCTAAGAAATTTCAACAGGTATCACGATACCTTGCACTGAATATGGCAACTGTGCAATCTCTACCTAATAACAGTATACTGTATGAAGGCGATCTTTTTCATTATTTGATTTTAGACGGCGTTGTTTTTACATGCTTTTTCTGTCCGATGACGTCGACCGGAAATCGAAAGTATACTCATACGTAAACAAAAGCAAAGGCTTTGGAATTTTCCCCCATGCAGCTCTGTCGCCGTGTTTTGAAGAATTTTTATCCCCTAGCTTTGTTCTTGGATATGTAAAGCACATTTGGCCACAAGTTGTTTTTGTAAAATATTATTAAATTATCAGTTCTGGTGCGAATACGGCAGCAGACTTCCAGGAACCTGTGGTACCTACATCGACTCTATGAGTTGATTACACATGTGTTTCGTGTTCTATACATCCCGACCTTCATTTTGATGTACATTTTGTGTATATTTAATTTGAATTGAAGGAATATCAAGGGTGTGAATTTTCAAAATAAACAAAATTTCATTACTTATATAGGCCCTTAACTTCGGCGATCTGACGAGAACCGGTTACCGCGACGCCCCCGCGCCCCCCTTCCAATTCATTTTCCTTATTTAGTGTATGATTCCAGATTTTCGGACATGGAAAGATTACTCGAAGCTGTTTCAAGAAATGTTTGCACGCTCATATTAACCCTTTACCTAACATGAAAAGCATTTTTTTTCATTTTTTGTCTGAAAAGCATAGGTTATGGCCCCTCTTTGGAACGAGCTCGTCGAGCTCGTTCCAACGAGGGGTCATAACCTATGTTTTTCAGACAAAAAATGAAAAAATAAACAAAATTAATTGACGATTTTTGAGAATAGCGCTGGCCGGTTTTGGCCGTTACGTTGGGTGAAGGATTAAAATGACACGATCATATTTTTCTCTCACAAACATTGTCGTAACGGAGTCATGCTTCATCACCTTCCAGTGGGGGCGCGGGGGCTCAGTTGGTAGAGGTGCAGGCTGCAAGCCGAGAGGTCCTCGGTTCGAATCCCACCTGCGGCAATCGCGTTGTGTCCTTGGGCAAGACACTTCACACCCATTGCCCACGTGGGGGCACGGTGACGTTGTGTACTAAGGTGTACTGCACGTCGATGGTGCACCTGTCTTCAACCAATGCTAACCCTGCTTGTGTGGAGTTAGTATGCTGGGGAGCTGACAGTTGTTCGCCGTTGCTCTATGGTTCTCTACGGGTACTCCGGCTTCCTCCACTCGTAAAACTGTCGTGGTCATGATTAACCATTGTGCAGAAATATGTGACCTTAAACACCAATAAATAAATAAATAAATGACACGATCATATTTTTCTCTCACAAACATTGTCGCAACGAAGTCATGCTTCATCACCTTCCAGCAAATCTTCGCATTTTTCGTTCCGATCAGGGATCATGGTCATGCAAGGACACTCACCATGTCTAACAAATTTTGTTATTGACAGAGATGTACCTGGAAGTAAGATCCCACGAATTTCCTAAAGCTGTAAGTAAATTTAACACTTAGGGTACGGGAGTTTCATATAAAAACTGAATTTTCGAAATGCTAGCAAATTTGCATCATCGATCTGCGCATCATTTCACAAACTCCAGGCATTTTCCCGTAGGGGAGAAAAATAGAGAAGCTGGCTTTTAAAAAAAATCCCAATCAGCCGGCGGGGTGTGGTGGGGTGGGCGGAGGGGGTGGGGGAAGGTGGTGGTGGTGGAAAAAATCTCCAGAAACATATGATGATTTTTAACTTTCGACATGTTAGACCACCCACTCACCCCTTTCCCCAAATTGTTTTCCATTTTCGACAGATTTTTTTCGGACCAGTTTCTGATACCCACCCCTTTGATGGATATTCACAGTCCATTAGGTATTCATAAGTGTTTAAAAATGTTTACAGGGGTGATCGCTACATCTATATCATTTTCTGAAAAAATTATTTGTCCACAGTCTTCACAGGAAGTTGATGAACTTGTTAGGGCGCGGTGGTGTTGCGGTAACCGGTTCTCGTCAGATCGCCGAAGTTAAGAAACGTCGAGCCCGGTTAGTCCTCGGACGGGTGACCATCTGAGGGACGCGGTGGCCTTGCGGTAACCAGTTCTCGTCAGATCACCGAAGTTAAGCAACGTCGAGCCCGGTTAGTCCTCGGATGGGTGACCGTCTGAGCGATCGATTCGGACTCCCGCACTGCGTCCTTGGGCAAGGCACTTAACCCCCATTGTCTACATGGGGCACGATGACGCTGTGCACTGCACGCCGATGGTGCGCATGTCTTCAACCAATGTAACCCTGCCTGTGCTGTAGTGCGGAGTTACGATGTTGGGGAGCTGACAGCTGCGCGTCGTTGCTCGGTGGTTCTCTTCAGGTACTCTGGCTTCCTCCACCCGTAAAGCTGTCACGGTCATGATTAGCCATTGTGCATAAGTATGTGACCTAAGACACCAATAAATAAATAAATAAATAAATAAATAGATATATAGACGACCTTGTTGTATTGAAACATGGCAGCAAAATATGTCGAATTTTCTGCAAGTTTGTGGTCTACATACTCATCAGTGGCGTAGGGACCGGGGGGTAAGGGGGGTATTTACCCCCCCCCCCCCCCCAAAAAAAAAAAAAAAAAATCCCAAACTTTGAAAATCATATCTAGTATCTACACGAAAATGACCACATACATCTCTATATTCTACATCATACAGGCGCAGATAAGAACTGTATGATCTACAACATTTGCAGTGCATAGTAAAGTTGGTGGCCGATGTCACTGACTGATTTGACAGGTTAACATCTTCCGCTCTGACATACATCCTCCTTAACCCTTTACCCAAGGTAACGTTGAAAACCGACCAGCGCTATTCTCAAAAATCGCTAATTAATTTTCATGATTTTTTCATTTTTTGTCTCAAAAACATAGGTTATGACCCCTCATTGGAACGAGCTCGACTAGTACAATGAGGGGCCATAACCTATGTTTTTGAGACAAAAAATAAAAACAATTAGTTATTCAAGAATTATTTTTGCAAGTGTCGTCTGCTTTTCATGTTAGGTAGAGGGATAAACACCAAGAATTAACAGCAACGATACCTTGATTTTTTCACTTGAGAAGCGAGGAAATGAGCTCTCAGTAGTTCATATTTCACAAATTTTCCTGGTATCCCCCTCCTTCACTGTCTCTGGGTTTGGCTACGCAGAGCGGGCCGCCAAAGGCGATCGTGCTCTCCCCTACAAGCTCCCTTTTACAATACCCCCCCCTCTACCCCCCCCCCCCCCCCCCCCCCGCCCAATATTATAAGCTTCCTACGCCCCTGATACTCATATTCTCACAGTATTGAGGATTTACAGTTTGGATCGAGGAGCAAGGTTAATCAAATCATGGCATTTGATTGGATGTTGAAAAACGATTTTATTTTCACCAGTCTTAACTTCCAGAATTGAACATAGAGTTGTCTGCTTGTAAAACAAACATGAACTATGAGATACCAGAATAGACCAATGTATTAACTCATTTGGCGCGGAATAATCTGAGAAACAGAATTCTTAGCGCCTAATATTCATCAGGAATTTTACAGAAAGTATAGGTTGTTAGACTAAAGCGTTATTATTTTAAAAGATGTTCTAATGATCTCATTGATAGTTTTTCAAATGATTTTCTGTGTATATTTAAATGGCACCCTTATACTTTCAAGAGACGATATCGTTGTTCATTGATAGGACATAAATGGTGCATGAAATATATGAATACGTATCTTTGTTTAACCCTTCGCCCAACGAATCGGTCGCATCCGTCCGCAAACTATGCAACTTCAGCAGTTGCAAAAAATATTATTTTTCAAAAAATGTCAACAAAACCATATCATGTGACCCCTCGTTGGAACGAGCTCGTCGAGCTCGTTCCAACGAGGGGTCACATGATATGGTTTTGTTGAACGTTTTTGAAAAATTTGAAAAAATGATATTTAAAATAATAAATTTTGATATCGTCTGCGTTTGGTAAAGGGTTAAAAGCACTTAGAAATGGACACACACAGTTGGCTAAAATGACTACTGCAGTACCTTTCCGCGGTCTGCCGTATGTCGACTTTAGTCGCCTGTCGCGCCAAAAGAGTTAATCAGGTTGCCCAGGTAAGGCACAGTACTACTAAATATATTTGACAGTATGCTAAAAAAGTGTCTAATGACTCATTGAATGATTGCTGCAAGTCTATGGAAATGACAAAATCAGCACTTATATGGATGTGTCTGTCTTTAAAAAGCCTATAAAATCATTATTAGACCATGGAAAAAATGGTTTTGTCAGCGCCAGACCACCCACCCATCCACCCCATCATACGTCCTGAAAGAAATGTCTTTTGAACTCCCCCCCCCGAATCAGTTTGAACGTTTTACTATTATTCCCTATTGAAATCCATTTAAAGATAAGAAAACGGCGTTTTCACTTTCTTTTGATGCTCTGTAACTGGGGTTTTCTGTTCATTATATCAACGGCGTACGCATCGTGACAAATACTACGGATACAGTCCTCTCCACTAATAAAACAAATCTAGCAGATGAAATTTGTTTCGCCGAGAAGAATAAAAACTTGCAAATTACGCCAAAGAAAGAGCCAATGTGGACACTTATTGGTGGTAAGAATGAATCTGGAAAATATTCTAAATGACTGATTATCTGTTAACAAGTTCCTTCTAATTGGCTTGCTATAAAAAATAAGTTTCCCTTTGTAAATGGGACTTGGCTTTATTTTCAGCTGATGTGATAGGTGTTTCCTCAACAATTTATTGTTTCTTCATTGAACCTTCCTCGCTCATCTAATAATTTCAAGGGAGGTAACTTAATCGAAAGTCGATTTTCCTGACAAAAAAGTCAGGTATATACACTGATATGCATTAGTGGTAACCCGTGTGTCTTAGTGAAATGGTCGGAATACACAAAGCTATCTTTGGGGAGTCACGCACCACTAAATTGAGAAAATTGCACATTTCTGGCTTCACATTTTTCCAATTTCCCCAATCGAGCAGCATCGGGCAGAAACATTATTTATGCTTGATGGGAATCTTTGTTGAATGTAGAACCAAAAATGTGCAGGTTTCTCGACTTTAAAGTCCGGTCAGATCCTAACACTAAAGTATCTGTGCACACCTCAATACTAATTCCCAATGAGACTGCAATGGCGGTTGGTGAAGGTAAAGTTGGCCCGCCTGCCTGCCTGTCTGCCGAAATCCCGCCCGCCCACCCGCCCGCCCGCCCGCCCGCCCTCAGAGTACCCTCCGCCCCTCTTATCAGACCATAAATTTTGTAGGTTTCGCTGATAGACGGATGTATTCCACAACCGTTAGGGGAAAATCAGAGATGCCAGAAAAATACCCCCTCTCTCTCTCTATCTCTCTCTCTCTCTCTCTCATTTATTCTGGAAAAAAGCTGGGGAAGGGGAGGTGCTCGCTGAACCCCCCTACCCCACCGACCCACCCAGCAACTGTTATCAGAGCATAAAGGTAAATAAAGAATCTGTGGGTTTCGTTGAAGGTCGGATGTATCCCACGACCGTTAGGGCAAAAATCAGAGATACCGTAAAATACCTTCACCGCAGGATTCATTTGTTATACTATATATTGAGTTTTGCAAAGTAAAAATTCTACACGTCATTTTATTTATTAAACATAAACATTCAATGCTAAACACACGAATAACTACACAGCGCAGTTCGCAGATTATATTGAAGATAATGTAAAGGGGAGTTTTGAAAATCGAACAAAAATATTCTAATACCTGTAAAAGGAATCCATTGCTGATTCAGGACAAGCTTGCCGAAGACACTGAAACTCCCCAGCCATCTGTAAATAAATATTATCAAACAATGAAACTCTCCAGCCATCTGTAAATAAATATCAAACAATGAAACTCTTCAGCCACCTGTAAATAAATATCAAACAATGAAACTCTCCAGCCATCTGTAAAAAAATATTATCAAACAATGAAACTCTCCAGCCATCTGTAAATAAATATTATCAAACAATGAAACTCTCCAGCCATCTGTAAATAAATATTATCAAACAATGAAACTCTCCAGCCATCTGTAAATAAATATTATCAAACAATGAAACTCTCCAGCTTTCTGTAAATAAATATTATCAAACAATGACTTGAATATCTCCCCGAAGAAGAGTGAATAGATTGCTTGTTGTAGAAGTTCTTAAAAATTTGTTTATAGAGAATATTTATAATTTCAAATAAGCGAAAATAGTTCCGGAAGTAGCCTGTATCCTCAACTTTAGTGAAAATAGAACATTATTTTTTCTTTTTGAAGATACGATTTTTTTCTGTTTGACATAGTTTTACGATATTTCATGGGAAATCATATCAATATACAGAGGATATGGAATGAGTGTTTTTCTCATATAATATTTATGAAACGAGTCTTAGAATTTTCCGTTTTGGCGAGCATCTGGCGAGCCAAAACGGAAAATTCGGACGAGTTTCATAAATATTATATGAGAAAAACACTCATTTCATATTCTATTTATCATATGACACACACACGCACAAATTAGCCACTTAGTATGACTTTTTAACCCATCACCTAACTTAAGTTGCAGGCGGCACTTGGAAAAAACATCCTCGTATAACTAAAAAAATTTCATTTTTTGCTTCCAAAACATGGGTTATGACCCCTCATTGGAACGAGCTCGTCGAGCTCGTTCCAATGAGGGGTCATCAATGAGAGCTCGTCGAGCTCGTTCCAATGAGGGGTCATAACCTATGTTTTGGAAGCAAAAAGTGATTATATAAAAAAATGAATGGCGTTTTTCTTGTAGGTAAAAGATTAATACAATATAACCCACCCTAAATAGGACAGATAACGTAAATTCTCCCTACTGAAATTATGCAAATGTGACCCAGTTGTATTTTGTTCAGCCAATCAAACTGTCCATATTTGAAATTGACCAATGAAATCTTTCAACCCCAATATGCAAATTATGAAAATATGACCCAGTTGTATTTTGTTCAGCCAATCAAATTGTCTAGTTTTGAAATTGGCCAATGAAATCGACTGAAGGCTTTATTTATCACTGATTAATATGAAAGCAAAATATCAAATGTTTTAAAGTGAACAAAACGGACGAGTCATATAATAAGACTTTTATATCACCTTAATTTGTATGTCCACAGACTTATTTCAGATTCGTGTTCCTGCCACGAACCAATGTCGACCATGATACAAATCTCCGAACAAACACAACTGATGGTGATAAAATACTTATAAAAAAAATCAGTTTACGTCATTGTTTGATTTTGTGGTGCATGGTGAAATAATAGGATTTATTATAATTATAAAAAAGGAACTATTTATTATCACGTAATAAAAATACTCATCAAGGTAAATAATTTGCGGGCATAATTATCGATTGGCGATTAACCCTTTGAAACACAGAGGCCGTTTTGCCAGCACGGGTACACGATTGGCAATACTTTCAGTAAGTAGGCTGGCTGCTCAGTTAAAGTGTGGGGTAGACCAATCAATATTTGCAACGTGCAGCCCCAAGGCTGTACGTTGAAAATATTAATTGATCTACCTCCAACTGGAAAATATGGTCTCTTCCAATTGCTTCCATGGAACTGACATGGAAGATACGAGCAGTGTTCAAAGGGTTAACAGTGAAACACCCTAATTAATAGCGACAGTCACTGTCCTTGTTTTGCGATCTGAACACCATCATTATTTTCACGACTAAAGACTCAAAAAGTACAGGAACACAACATATTTCACTAGTCATTTTGTTACCTGAAAATGTATATTTTATTTTAGACCCAAGAGTGAAATAATTCGGATATTCAGTCGAAAACTGTAGGCGATAATTTTATTAAACGCGTTTGACGCTACTTTTTCTGGAATCGTTTGAAAAAACACCTTCCTTGTCGGCGTGTGAAGAACTGCAGGTCGTCATTGTTGAATTGTCAACAGCACCAAATAAAATAACGGTACGGAACATGACTATCAGTAGGTGATAGTATATCTTGCCCCGGGGGCCAGAAAAACGCGTCACAGATGAGGCTATTCGGGGTGTATCTGGAACTATCTGGTACGTATACTGGCCTGAAAATAAGGAGTCTGACGTGCAGAATGAGATCCACAGAGGGTGAATTTGATGATGCTATCCCATACAGTTGGCCATTTTATCCTCCGGGTACCTCTTTCTGTTTAGTTTTGAGACCCTGATTCAGATTGAGGTTCACGGAGGGTAAATTTAGTGATGCTGCCGCAGCATCACTAAATTCACCCTCTTGGGACCTCATTTTGCAGATGACCGTCTGCTTATTTTCTGGCTTGCACGTACATGCAACAATGTTTGGTATGTGATGTAGATCAAGTCATATTTTCAGCCTTTGGTTGAAATTTGAAAATATTGATTGGTGCCCCCCCCCCCCCCCATAAAAAAATGAATAAATACTGAGCTACCTTAAGATAATATAAAAGACCTTTTTATAGTGTTGACTCCCCGAAACGGTCTGATTGGTTAACCCTTTACCCAACGTACCGGCCAAAACCGGCCAGCGCTATTTTCAAAAATCGCCAATAAATTGTCATTATTTTTTTCATTTTTTGTTTCAAAACATAGGTTATGACCCCTCATTGGAACGAGCTCGTCGAGCTCGTTCCAATGAGGGATCACAGCCTATGTTTTTGAGACAAAAAATGAAAAAATGAGTTATTCAAGAATTTTTTTTACAAGTATCGTCTACTTCTCATTTATTTAATCTTATTTGTTTTACAAGGATTGGCAACTTATATTAACGCCTCTCCTTGGCATAATGGCGTAGGTGTGTGGGATAACCTTCATAAGGGCAACTTCGTGGCCTAGCTCTTCTCGAATACTACGAAGGGATCTTTAGCCTGCACGGAGTGTGTCTCTCTCCGCACAGAGAACAGCCATTTTACGTCCCCATCCGATAGGACGGTACGCTGTGACAGCATCACCCCCACAACTGATGCTGACAGAGAGTGTTCGGACACCTCGAGAACTTTCCCTGACCGGGGATCGATCCCGGGAACTCTGGCATGAGAGACCAGCGTACTTATCCACTCGGCCACCACTCTCTACTTTTCATGTTAGGTAAAGGGTTAAAGAGTATAAAAACAACCAACTTTGTGTGACCAAACTCTCCCCGTGTCTTATACTGAAAACATATACGGCTCTGTATGTTAGTAACGGATTTTATCTAACAATCATTCAGATTTTGGCCTGAAACCCACGAGAAACGGTACGTATCACATAATGTGTTCCGATTCCGTATCATTTTGACAACTTTTTCTGATTCCGTATCATATAGATTCAACTTCCGGTAAACACCGCGCTGTGACAAATAATATCATCATATGCATTGTTATTACGCACTAAAATATGAAATTCAAAATTTTGACCAATTCCAACCCAATTTAAATTGAAAAACGGTGGAAACGGCTTCATGTAACGAGATTGTTAGATAAATGTATTATCATGACCAAATGCATGTCCTGTAATTTTTTATCAGATTCTCTGTCGTGTTTACAATCGGATCACAACTCGCCCTGGCGGGCTCGTTGCGATCTGATTGTAAACACGACCTCGAATCTGATACAAATTACAGGACATGCACATGGTCGTGATAATGTATATGTACTCACTTTGGCGTCCGATGTCTCACACGTGTTGTCTAATTCTTCCTCCACGGCATCCTGAAAAAATACATTTTCATATTATATGTCTGAGTGACTACCCAGGTTATAATGTAAGACATTGTCACATTTTATGTACATCGACAATCACACTAAATCTTTAGTCAACTTAGGGATTTTGATATCTGTGGTAGAGAAATCCAGCATATCTGTGTTCACCATTGCCAATCAAAATTCAATGACTGGGGCAGGCCATTACATCTGTTAACAACTCAAATAATAGTTCTTTGCGTACTGCATTCGAATACGGGACGGGAGATGGGCCTATGTTGGCCCAAACATGGCATAAAGTTGCCCGACTGTGTCAGGATCAAATCGAAATTGATATGCAGATAAGTACATAAATGCATATTCTGGGTTTGTTGGTGGCCCAGGCAAGATATTAATCAAACATTGCCCAGACATTTTATCCATGACACAACAGGTGTGTCAGTGGAGCTGGTGACCACACTAGATCCCCGGAAGACGGAAATTAGGTCTAACGGGTCATCAGTTTAACCCTTTACCCAACGAATCGCCCGCATCCGCCCGCGTAATATGTAACTTCAGCAGCTGAAAAAATATTATTTTTCGAAAAATTCAACAAAACCATATCACGTGACTCCTCTTTGGAACGAGCTCGTCGAGCTCGTTCCACAGAGGGGTCACATGATATGGTTTTGTTGAATTTTTTTTTAAATGTTAAAAATGATATTTAAAATAATAAATTTTGAAATCACCTGTGATGGGTTAAGGGTAAATGGTACCGAAAACTTGCATTTAGACAGGATGATTTTGTCTCAATGTTTATCATGTCAACAGAAGTCACAGAGCCCACTAATACATATTACCTTCTTCAACGGGGAATCGCTCAACTGTCTTCTGAGATGTCTTTATAGTATTTGAGGGTTATAAGAATATTGGGTTGTCAGTGTCCGCTTGAAGAAAAGTTTGCAACTCCAGCCATGGGCTGCTTTAGCGATGGGTGTCGGAATGGGTTGTTGGGCTAAGTGAAGTCGAAGGTTTTATTTGGCGATTTTATAGTGCTGTACAATATATTAGGCTAAGTGAAGCGACTGGTGGGGTCTTTGTGAACTACAGATGTAGTTTGACAGGTCCTAAAACGCTGAAGTAAAGTGACTTGGGGGGAGCTATCAAGAGCTTGTAGATTCGACTCAAGCTATAGGAGATTGGAGTGGGCTGAATGGAAAACAGGTGAATCTCATGCATGAGCATTGTATGTTTAAACGGTTGGCGAAACTTCGGAGTGCAACAGAAAGTGTGTAAGCTGGCGACAAAGTGTTAATATTGTTATGACTCCGCCATCCCAGGGCTTATATTTCGACGAGAATCCGAGAATAGATTCTCGCAAAGATTCGCGCAACAAAACCAGCGAGAATACATGTAGATGGTCTCTGCACCTCTGCTAGGATTCACCTGAAAAAAAATGAGTCATTTTAACCCTTTACCTAACACAGCGGCGGTGAATTAACTAAAAAAATCTAACATGATCTGAAATATCCTGACATTTTGTCAATAAAATTGTACAAATGTGGATGTCATTGGAACCGGCTCATATTTCTAAAGTTTTATTGGTAAAGATTTTTTAATTTTTAAAAAAAAAAATGTCAAATTTAGTTTATGATTTTAAAATTAAAAACCTGTGTTGGTTAAAGAGTTAACATGTGTTTCTAAGGTTTTATTGACAAATATTTTTTAATTTTTTTAAAAAAATGTCAGATTTAGTTTATGTTTTTAAAATTAAGAAGCTGTGAAAAGGTGAAAGGTTAACATGTGTTATCAGTATACAGCAGGGGTTCAACCATGGCGGCCTCATGGGATCCTGGGACACTTGTAGCAGGTAGGGATTCTCGCAACCATTTTGGCGAGATCCAAATGGATTCTCCCAAATTTAGATAAAATATAAGCCCTGCATCCCACCCCCACCCCACATCTATTTTTTCTATTTCGTCGTTAAATTCTTTAAAAATAAAATTTCATCTCCAGCTATTCCAATTAAGTCTTTACCTAACATGAAAAGCTGACGACACTTGCAAAACAAATTCTTGAATAACTAATTTTTATCATTTTTTGTCTTAAAATCATAGGTTATGACCCCTCGGTGGAATGAGCTCGGTCCAACGAGGGGTCATAACATTGTTTTTGAGGCAAAAAATGGAAATTAATTGGCGATTTTTGAGAATTGCGCTGGACGGTTTTGGCCGTTACGTTGGGTAAAGGGATAAGAAAAAATGCCGCTGAAGTATTGGAAGACTACTATCTGGCAATAAGATTCTATTTTATACTACTCGACAAAGCAAAGAATTGAGTGGGTTGGGTTGGATGAGATGGACACGTTGTGGTGGACGGTGGGGTGTTACAGTAGTGGAGAGTGTATTATCATTAAATCACCAACAAGGTGGAGATTCCACCCAAGCAATAATTGCAAATTTGTTGCAAAGCATAACCAGCACAAGCAAAGTTTTAGCCAATGGACCTCCTGGTTAAACCCGGAGGTCCATTGTCTGAAACATTACTTGTGTTTTTGTCAGAGTGCACAAAATTTGAAAGTTATAGCTCGGATGATAACTGATTCAGTTGCAATCCACTTTCCACGTACTGTGTGTCATTCCCATTATTTTGTCCCTGTGCCAAGCAAAAAACCTCGACCCAAAGAATAAATAAATAAATAAATAAATAAATAAATAAGATTAATAATATAAAATGAGATGGAAAAAGATAAAATAAAATAAAAATGAAAGAAAAAATCTCGTTTCCATTCTACTACTTCTTACAAACCTTAATAGGTATTTATTTATATCCGTTTTTGTCTTTTACAGTGTCGTGAGATGTGCGGAATTTATTGGGAGAGGATCTGACAAGGTATGATAAAACTAGAACAAAAATGTATCCATTACAGACAAGTAAATAGCCACAGATTGTCACCTACGATAAATCAAAGCATTTAGTTGTCGCATGTATTTTACAGACAAACAATTGTGTGTGCACTTGAGGACTGGCGCAAGGGGAGACCGCAAAAATTTCCATTTAGTTGATCAATGCCATTTCCTCTTTTCTGAACATTTCGATAAATTCTCTTCATCGTGACGCATCGAGCAGTAAAATGACCTTTTGTAACAGAAGATCATTTTGATACCTTATTCGTCAGAAGAAATTTATCTCTCTGCTACATAACATCAAGGTGTGCTTACCTTCATTATGTGGCCAAATGAATCCCAGTTGGAGCCATTGGGAAAACGTTAAGCTGGCCGGTCGATATGCGATTTTCTCGGGACGGGTTTTTGGAGCCAGTCACACTTTATATGCAAACAAAACGCGAATATTGCTTTCAAGAGAAAGTTTGATAAGTCACGAGGCGGTGTCAGTTAAACATAAGACTATAACAACCTCTAGAATGAATGTTTCTCGATCTGTAAAAATAATAAATAACATCCTAAGCGGAATATTAATTCTTCATTTATTACTTATTTATTTTCTACAAAATATATCTTACAGCGCCTCATTGGAACAGGGTTCTTTCCGCTTCCATTAGCGAAGAAGCTTGAACACAGAGGCAGCAGAACCGGGGGGGGGGGGGGGGGGGGGGGGTGCAGGGCACACGTGCCCCTTCACACTTTTTACCACAGACATGTTGCGCTAATAGACAATGAGTTAAAATGGGTTCATACAAACGTGTCAAACTACAGGCAATCATTCTAATATATTTTTTCTGCAAATCCAAACAACATTTCGCCAAAGAAACCCACCTTCGGTCCGTTTCTTCTACTTCAACTATCGTCCAAGTAGTACTGAAATGGTTAAACGGATAACCGGTTTGAAACCGGTTACCTACCTAATCGATTAAAAACGTTAACCGGTGATCCGAAATATCGATAGTGATCGTCATTCCACGGTTAAAATGTAGTAAATCTGTCGCTTCTCCTTTGGGATAGATTACACCTCGAAGCAGCGCTGTACATATTGAGAAATAATCGACTTCGACATTCAAGACTTCGTTAATGATCGGCAATTTCCGTGAGTTCTGAGTAACCGCAGAAACTAATCCACAGTATGTACACGAACGTTGTCGAGTACTCGACAACGTTCGTTTGTATACACACTGCGGAATAGTTACTGAGAATACTGCTTTCCAATTCCTATAGTTTTGATAGCAGATTCGTTAAAATAATGTCTATGGTTAACCGGATATTATCCGGTTATAGCTCTCGGTTAGTCGGTTGTGAAAATGAGCCAACGGTTTCAGCCCTACGTCCAAGAAGATTGAAGTTGAAGAAATTAACAGGACTTTGACCACACCGAGGCATGTTCATCAAAACGACAGACTATTTGTGAAAAATTATGTCAGAAACTGTTGACGTAAAATTACTTTTCGCTGGCGTACTCTGTGGTTTTCTAAACATGTATCTGTTACATTGTTTGAGTCGACAAGTAGACCCTATACTATATTTCGTGCATAATCTGGGAACAATGACATTATTTGGGGGGAAATTTAAAGGCATGTCACGTCTAAATTACGGCTATGAAACTCATCGAGGGACAAAACTGATAACGAACTAACAATGGCCATTCAACAATCCCAGATTGTGTTGATCCAATTTTAGTGCATGTGTCGCCCTATTTCAAATTTTATTTAACACGTGTACTTGTATTGGGAGAAGTATCAAACAAATTATACATTAAGACAAAAATCCCCCAAACGGTTAAGGTGACCCAGGCTTGGCGATTTCATGAGAGCGATTGTTTAGCTCTCCTTACTGCCCTCCTGAAAGAATTAAGGAGAGCGAAAAATTGCCCTCCTAAATATTTTGGTCTGGGATGATTGAGATTACATGCATTATGCTCACATTAAATTTTTGTTGTAAAGCAAAAATGTAATTTAACTTCGAAGTCACATAACATCACGTAATTTCATTTTGAAAGTGGTTTAGTGGTAAAAGGTAATGGCTGCAACCATACCAAAACACAGTTGCAATCATTTGAAGCAAAATGGGTCACAGCAATATTTTTTTTTCTGTCAGTTTCAAGTTCAACAACTGACATCACAGTCTGAGGGGTAATTATTCAAGGAATATTGACACTATAATATACTACCATTACTACTATCCTGTCACTTGAAGCACTTGCACCAGGATGTGACTGTAGATTCAAGCAGACCAGTTGCCCAAGAAAGTCATACGTCTACCACTACCACCTTCAACCCCCTTGGGGGGTTGAAGGCGGTAGTGGTAGGCGTATGACTTTCTTGGACAACAGGTCTGTGTACACACACAGGTCTTGTCAAGTGTGTGTTCGGTTGTTGAGTGAGACATCTAGATGTCTAAGAGATTTCGCTTTACCTTAGTAAAGTTAATAAAATCACTGATGTAATAGTCTGTTGGTTTCAGTTTCAATGAGTTCGTTCAATTGGATATTTAAAATACTGTGTAAAGCTAATTGCTCTCCTAAGCTGATTGAGGAGAGCGATTTTTTGCCCTCCTTCATTTTTCAGAATGCCAGGCCTGGTGACCTGATATTAATTCAATATTTTACTTCAACAAGCTTCTAAAAATTTCATTGGACTCAACCCTTTGAATTCTTATGAATTCTTCCATGTCAGTTCAATGGCAGCAATTGGAAGAGTCTTATTTATTTATTTATTTATTTATTTATTAGGGTTTAACGATACATTAACAGCCAGGGTAATATCATGTCGGTGACAGTTTTACGGGCGGAGGAAGCCGGAGTACCCGGAGAGAACCACCGAGCAACGACGAGCAACTGTCAGCTCTCCAACATCGTAACTCTGAATTCTGTACCTCGGCACAGGCGGGGTTAGATTGGTTTAAGACATGCGCACCATCGACGTGCAGTACGCCTTAGTACACAGCGTCATCGTGCCCCCATGTAGGCAATCGGGGTTAAGTGCTTGCCCAAGGACACAACGCGGGAGCACGAATCAGTCGCTGAAATGGTCACCCATCCAGCTACTAACCGCGCTCGACGTTGCTTAACTTCGGTGATCTGACGAGAACCGGTTACCGCGACGCCACCACGCCCCCTTGGAAGAGTCTACATTCATTATTTGAAAGAAGACAAATCATTATTTTCAACGTGCAGTCTTGGAGCTACAGGTATACAGATGACCAGGGGCCAATACTATAAAACGTTTACAATTGTATTTTCTACAATTGTATTTTCTATCTATTAATGTAATTGACTAAACTGAATCATTAGAATTTTAAAAGATATGGCAATTTGCCAGCTGGCAAATTGCCACATCTTTGAAAATGCCAATACTTCATTTAAGCCCATTTAAATTCTAACTAGTAAATACAATTCTAGAAAATACATTTGTAACAGTTTTATAGTATTGTCGCCAGACGATAGAAAAGGAGATCAAAAGGAGACACTTTGCGGGATTTTGAGAATATCTCGACGATTCGAAAAGTTTCGAATCGGCGCCATTGAAATCGAATCGAAATCGAAACGTGAACTATTTCGAATCGAATCGAATTTCGAAACTTCGTAAAGCCCTAAAACCATGACATTGTAATCGGCAGACTGGGGTCTTGGACGCGTGACAATTCACGATTCCATGTTACCGATTCGTGCTTGTGTTTATTTCATTTTTCTCCATCGCATTTTTGCAACTCTTTTATGGATCTTATTACACAAGTTGGCCAATTTTCAACGAAATTATTCCAGAAGTTTCATTGCTACAAATGAAGAGGTGGATCTCTTCAGTTACCATTAACTCTTTACCCTGACGTATTGACCACATCTGCCCGTGCAAATTAAAAATTGAGTAGTTGACATTTTTTAAACAAAATCATTTTATGTGACCTCTCATTGGAC
The DNA here is from genome assembly GCA_031216915.1 of Pictodentalium vernedei. NCBI lineage: Eukaryota > Metazoa > Mollusca > Scaphopoda > Dentaliida > Dentaliidae > Pictodentalium > Pictodentalium vernedei. The sequence continues at coordinate 280,515,344 of CM062288.1, forward strand.
CGAGCTCGTTGCAATGGGAGGTGGGGGGGGGGGGGGGGGCGGTATTGGGGCACATGATATGATTTTGCCGAATTTGTTAAACCTTTACCCAACGTAACGGCAAAAATCGGCCAGCGCTATTCTCAAAAATCGCGAATTAATTTTCATTATTTTTTCATTTTTGTCTCAAAACATAGGTTATGACCCCTCATTGGAACGAGCTCGACGAGCTCGTTCCAATGAGGGGTCATAACCTATGGTTTTGAGACAAAAAAATGAAAAAAAATTAGTTATTCAATAATTTATTTTGGAAGTGTCGTCTGCTTTTCATGTCAGGTAAAGGGTTAAAGAATGTGAAAAAAACTAATAATTAAAAGTACAAATTTTGATACCAGACAGATTCCACATCGTACTAACTCCGCACAATGAGGGTTAGTACTGGCTGAAGACAGGTGTACCATCGACATACAGTACGCATTAGTACACAGCGCGACCGTGCCCCCACGTGGGTAATCGGGATTAAATACTTTGCCCAAGAACGCAACTTCATCCTGGTGGGGATTTAAGCCGTAGACCTTTCGGTTTGAAGTCGAATGCCCTAACCACTGACTCACCGCGTACCCGTGGAGGACGTTAAAAGCTAAGCCATAAAAGTAAACGAACAGGTTGATCGTCAGAAAGAAAACAGCTTTTTCAGACAGCCAATGTCATTGAACGCGGAAGTAATTAGAAAACAATGATGTCATATGATTTCTATCATTTTACAGTCTGCTTTTCTGTTACGAAGAATTGTTGGCGAAAAGAGTAATTACGTCGTTTAGATTAATTGACGTGGGGCAATTAGAGGGAAATGTCAGAATTTGTCAAATGTCAGTTTTAGATGAAGCACAGACAACAACAAAGGAATGGTTTTGCGCGCCGATGAAGCACAGACGAGACACACGGTGATTTATATGAGTGTTAGAGGTGAGTACTTCTGTATTTAGTTTTAACGATTGATCTATTGTTTCTTTTATGAAAAATTGGGTCCCGGAAAACCATGGATTAAATTTTTAATCCACAATTTTATTTTCACATGTGAAACGTAACTACAGTTCGTTGGTATGAGTAAACACTGATAGACAAGAATCGTCCATTCTCCTTCTTGATGAAATCACAAAGTATAGTGTCTATGTAAAAAATTATTTATTTATTTATTTATTTATTTATTTATTTATTTATTTATTTATTTAGTAATGTTTAACGACATTTTAACAGCCAAGGTCAAATCGTGTCGGTGGCAGTTTTACGGCTGGGGGAAGCTTGAGTGCCTACCGTGCAACGACGAGCTCACAACATCGTAACTCCGCATGCACTGTAGCACAGGCAGGGTTAGATTGGTTGAAGACATGCGCACCATCGACGTGCAGTACGCCTTAGTACACGGCGTCATCGTTCCTCCATATGGACAATCGGGGTTAAGTACCTTGGCCAAGGACATAACGCGGGAGTCCGAATTGATCGCTCAGAAGGTTATGTAAAATCCAAATATGTTATTCGACACTTGGGAAATTTAACCACCTACATAATGATGTTAAAAGACAGTAAATTCAAGTAATAATTTCTTCCATAATACAGCCCAGAATTTAACCAATTAAATCTTGTTTGACAGAGCTCAATGAGCTCTGTCACACAATATTTAATTGGTGGTTAAATTTCTAGTCTACATTATTGGAAACATTTGTTTGAGATTTTGATATTTCAGAAATCCAGCGGCGTAGCCAGCCCAAAGCAAGTGTGTGTGTGTGTGTGGGGAGGTGGGGGGGGGGGGGGGGGGGAGATCTCGCAGAGCTTGGCTTAGCTCCATTTTAATAGGGGGGGGGGGGGGTGTATATGCGGGAAAAGCTTTCCAAGCCTTCACATCTCAGAATTTTGCGTCCCTAAAGTTTGAGCTAGGTGATCAAGGTAACAATAATCAGGGTTTGCACTAGAGGGAAATAAATGTGTCTGATATGGGGCGGCCAAGGGTCGTCGATACCACGGGCCGACCATTTTGAATTTTGAATTCCAGAGTTCAAAAAACCCCATCTACTTGCATCTGGGCGGATATTTTTAGGTTTTTCATGTACTGACGACTGTCTACCTTTTCAACGACAAAGATATTAGGACAAGCAATCTACAAATCTACAACCTAACCCCAATGGACCTAGCCCCCTACGATTATTATGCCATTTTTGGACATACTTTGAGGACCAACTTTGAGGGGAAGTTGGGGGGGGCCACGTCCCCCCGTGGCCACGCCACTGCCCCCCCCCCCCTTTGTGGAAACCCTGGGACGTGAAGCAGTGCGTGTTTATTGTGGTAAACAATCTCTGTTTTACTGGTAAAACGGGATCCAGTCACCACTGCTTGGGGTGGAAGTCCTCTGAAAGGGTCAAAAAGGGTATAAACGTTTGACTCAACTTGACTTTATCTCCATGTTGCGATCAGGATTAGCTATTGTGCAAAAATATGTGACCTTAAACACAAATAAATAAATAAATAAATAAATAAATAAATAAATAAATAAATAAATAAATAAATAAATAAATAAATACTTCGACATGAGTGAATAGAGGATAAGCATTTGCAAGGTAAATTAAACACTCATAACAAATACCAAGTCGCATTTTGTTTGTTTGAGCCAACCTGTTTAACTTTGAGATTTGTAATCAACTTCCACTACAGAAAGGGAGAGATTTAGTTACACCAGAACATTGAATGACGTGTAATGAATCACCCTGAAGTGGGCCACGCCTTTTTCAGTTTCACATCATAATAGCAGTCTTCAATATTCACCTTCCTCAACATATAATTTCCATAGATATCTACAGTAGATGGATCGATTGGTTTGAGTAACAGCTGGAGTGAATTAGCAGTCCTTAAAGGCAAAATCCAGTTTCCCTCAAGTAAAGCAAATACACGCGAGCATGCGGTGTGGTGTCTCTGTGTGTTTGTAGAAGGGGGGGGGGGGGGGGTGGGTAGTGTAAAGGGGGGTGAAGCTGAAATGAGTCATCAAGGTGTTCGACTATCAAATGTTACTACACATTGTAATTACACAGGCATTTCTACTATTATTGACATTGCAACTACTACTCCTTCCACTACTACTACTACTACTACTACTACTTACAAAAACAACAGCAACAACAACAACAACAACTGCTACTACAACTACTACTGGTACTATTACTACTACTACTACTACTACTACTACTACTACTGGTACTATTATTACTACTACTACTACAACTACTGATACAACAACAACAACAAGAGCAGCAACAACAACAACTACTACTACTACCACGACGACCACCACCACCAACAAGAACACACAACAGCAACAACAACTACCACCACTACTACTTCGACACGTTAAAAAGTCACAACAACTCTCGTCACTTTGCTTATGTTTCCGTTGTCTATTCCGGATTACATGGAATAGTGTGACATGCGCAGTGAAGATACAGAATAGCAATCGCGAGGAAACAGCAAATTGCACTTTGAATGTAAACCAGAATGGAATTTGAGGAAGTGGCGCTCGCAATTTTTGTTGATGATGTTGTCAATGACAACATGGATGCTGTTTTTGCTCATCGCAGTGCCGCATCTGTATAAAACAGCATAGCTCTCCTATGGATACGTAGGTCAATATGACCAGATTAAAAAGAAACAAAACAAATTACAAAGAAACGGTGGACAGAGCACTTAAGTTTTATTATTATTTCGACTCCCATTTGTTCAGGGGCGTAGCCAGTATTCAATAATTGAGGGGGAGGGGGGGGGGTGGTATCCATTTCTAGCCATTTTTTGTGGGGGCTGGGGCATACCATGATATTTGTAATGTTGTGGGGTTTCGGGGGTCCTTGCCTGGTCCAAGCTAGCACCCGGGGGCCTAGTTTCGACAAGGCTTTCTCCGAGAAAATTTTGCAAAATTTAGTACTCCAAGATCGAATATGAGGCAATTGTAACCTGTGTAGCTTTAGGTTAACCTGAGCCTCCAGCCCCCCCCCCCCCCCTGGCTACGCCACTGGCCCAGACGCTGGGAGATTGGGGACAGGTTCTCGCCATTGTCCATTCAACTCTGCTCGTTGACGTTATTTGAGCGAGAATTTAAAAAAAAAAAATTCAGTATTTGGTGTCCACTATATTTGTTGGTTATGTGAGTATACTGAGAACCAGCAAAGCCTGTCTGTGCACTCTCACCACAGAGTTCCCGTGAACAAGAAGGTCATGATTGCACCGCCGCGTTGTTAAGGTTCAGTAACAATATCCGCTCTCACCAGGGAGAAGGTGGGGGGAGGCAAACCCACGCAGCTTGGCTGGAGCGTTAAAATGGGGCGGGGTGTGGTCACACCCCTCAAATTTCTAACTGGTGGGGGCGGGTGGAGAAAGATTTCCAGATCTTCAGTTTCAGAATTTTTGCGTCTGTAGGATTTGAGCCTTGTAACCAAGTTGGTTGTACCCCCCCCCCCCCTCCCTCAATGTTCATCATTTTAGGATTTCACATCCAGATGTAATGTTCTGTCACAATAATCAGGGTTTCGGGTCAAGGGGAAATGAATGAGTCAGTTATGAGCGGTCAAGAGTGGTCGCTTCGCCAAAAAATGAATTCCATGGTTCAAAAAATTCATTTATTCAATTTGGGGGAGGGTCAACGGCCCTGTTGTTTAATTGAACTAACTCCATAGTTCTTTCTCTTTATTTTCATCAAATATTTGTGGGTATGCTATGTTTAAATATTTTGCTGAATTCCATGTACCTAACATATTTGTTATTGTCTTGATCACTCAAACGTTTTAGAGAATACAACGAACAGGGAAATATTTTCCACTATTTGTTGATAATTGCGCATGTCAGGAATAAAAGGTAAACCATCTAAACCTGCTCGCGAGGTGGTTTACTCAGAATGATTCGGAATGATATTCCAGAATGACGGTTTGCAAAGAAAACAACCAGATTGGTAATCCGAGTTGTCTGCGCATGCCCGGAATAAACCATGTATTCTGGAATGGACTACGGAAATGATGAGCTTTGCTTGGAGAACAGTTTAAGTGAAGGGAGATAACTTACGAAACGTGGGAGCACTGCTCTCAGCCAATGGCTTAATATTTTTTTTCGATCTTGACCCGCGTCATTTGGGCTGTGTCCTTGTGCAAGACATTGATTGCACATGTGGGTGCAGGCCATGTACTGAAGTGTGGGGCACGATGCCGGCACACTTGCCTTCAGACACCACTAACCCTGCTGGTGCCGGGTTAGCAAGGAGGGAATCCGATAGTTTCTTGCCATTGCTCGGTGGTCCTGTCTGGGTACTCAGGCTTCCCCAAGTGTAAAACTATATAACATTGCCTAATTTGTCGTTAACCCTTTACCCAACGCAGACGATATCAAAATTTATTATTTTAAATATCATTTTTAAAAATGTTTCAAAAACTTTCAACACAACCATATCGAGCTCGTTCCAAAGAGGGGTCACATGCTATGGTTTTGTTGAAATATTTTGAAAAATAGTATTTTTCAGCTGCTGAATTTGCATATTACGCGTGCGGATGTGTCCGATTTGCCGGGTAAAGGGTTAAACGCCATCAAACAAACAAACTTTACCAGCATCGCTTGTCACCACCAACACTACAACTGTTGTTCTCTAGTCCTCTCCTTCGTCTAACATTAATGGCATTAATATTACGAATACGCCGAGACAATTTTTTCATAGGTACAACTAGTAAACACATGCATTATAACTGATTCCAGTTTTGATTCATCAGATCTTGTTTTATCGCTTTTTGAATCAACATTTCGCAAATGTTTCCCACGGCAAATTTTTCACGATACATGTCGTCTCAACTCTTCCACCAATATTGGGGCGGAGGGGTTCCCTTTTGTTTCTTACATGCCTGAGAAATGAGAGTTAATTTATTGGACATGGCACTCTGCTTAAGTCTTATGGCCTAGAAGGCGTTTCTAGTGAAGTGTCGTCTGCCTGCTCAGGCAGACGACACTTAACAAGAAACAACTGCTCAGACTTTACGACTCTGCCAGCTCACTATTATCCTTTTCTGTTACATCACGGATATGTAGCTTCGATTTCAGTTTTCTAGGTGCTAGCTAAGAAAACGTGTGAAAAACGAATAGCCGTCACATCCTTGACTTTAACGAACAAAATACATAAGATAACTTTCGAATAATGAACGACGACTGATAGAAATTACGAATGCTTAATAATAGTCGTAAATTCGTCAGACGGTCAAAAAACCTTTTCGCAGAATTGACGATTACGAGTCCGCTTGTGTTTCGCAATTTTCTCATATTGCACGGTAACAGGTGATTTGATTGCCAAAAAGAGACGGAAATTCAGCCCACATGGCGATTACATTTTAAAGGCATAATTTTAGAGTGAACTCCCACATTAAGTCGCGGAGAAATGTTCTCAAAATCTCTTGCAGTATCATATATCTGCGTGTTTTAATGAGATCTTGTAATTGTAACTGCGGATAAGTGAAAACGACAACTGATAGGAAGAACACAAATTCCAGTGACGTTGTACAACGTCACTGGAATTTGTGTTCTTCCTTTCAACTGTCGTAATTCTCATCAGTTATGATCCCTCATTGGAACGAACTCGACGAGCTCGTCCCAACGAGGGGTTATAACCTATGTTTTTGAGATAAAAAAGGAAAAAATAATGAAAATTAATTGGCGATTTTTGAGAATAGCGCTGGCCGGTTTTGGTCGTTATGTTGGGTAAAGGGTTAAAGTGATCTTCCACATTAAAAATAAAAATGAATGCATCTTGTCATACTCGTAAATTTGTTTGCTATTACCTGGGAAATTTCCCGGTTCCCCATTCTGAGAGTAATTTCTTTCCCGTTTCTTTCCCGTTCCCGGTCCTCACAAAACCAGGGAATATATATTAAACCCTAGTTACAAAAGGAAGAGATTGTGCGCGTTTTGTAGTAACAAGTGTTAAAAGTCTGTAAATATAGATGCTTACCTTTATTACGACACAAACGCCCCAAACAAATATCGGGGGGGGGGGGGGCGATATTTCTTTTTGTCGAAAGTTCTTTCAGCCCCCCCCCCCCCGGACTCCTACTCGGGCATTCAAAAACTCTCTCAGCTCCATCATTATCAAACAAACGCATATTCAATAGCGCTTCCCCGTTGGCTGACCCATTGGCTTTAGCACGTCAGAAAATACGTTAACAAATGTAGTGTAACATTATAGATGATGTCAACAGTAAACAATATATATGACTTGGAGAGGAACTGGGAGTACTTCCGGTATGCCTGTGGATCAGACTCCTCTGACAAATATCATGTAGCATTATTATGACCGCATGCTTGGTACATGCGCCATCTTTATATTCACGACCGAAGAACAATTGCAAGTATGTACATTTATCTAACGTTGCAGCCGCATAATAAGAGACACAATGTGTATTAACCCTTTACACAATGTAACGACCAAAACTTAGGTTATGACCCCTCTTTGGAAAGAGCTCGTCGTTCCAATGAGGGGCCATAACCTATGTTTCTGAGACAACAAATGAAAAAAAATTAGTTATTCAAGAATTTTGTTTTCAAGTGTCGTCTTTTTTTCATGTTAGGGAAAGGGTTAATAGTACGCAGGGGTAAGACAAGTATAGCGATCCGACAAGACATTCCAATACTTGGACGGCGGCAGAGGTCAAGATCATGGGACCCTAGCGAAATAAAAGTCCCTTTCGGTATATTTGGGTTATTTTTTATATTTAGGTACTTATGGGGATGTTTCGGTAATTAGCTAAACACCCCACAAATAAAATACGCCTGCTACTCATTACGGCAGGTTTCTGTAAGATGTTGAGATTTTTAAAATTCGTTTTGTACTTTTTGATAGCTGTTGGGTCGTTTTCGGTAACTTGATATACTCTCCACAATCGAACATTACATCCGAACACACCTCCACCTTATTGTAGGATGTTCAATTATATAGAAATTAATCAGCATAAAATGGCGTTCTTGGGATTTTTTTTTTTTTTTTTGGGGGGGGGGGGATGTTATCTGGTGGCCGTAGGAAGAGAAAGTCAAAGATTCTAAAAGAATTCAAGCCAGCAAAACAAAAAATACTTCCCTCTAACCGAAAACACATTTTGGAGAACCGAGCCACTAAAGTACGTTTCGGTTCTTTTCGGATTGTTTTGGTGAAATTGGGCACTTGAGTAATTAGTTATAGTCCTCCCGAATCGAACATACCTCCGAACATTATTCTACCTGATTTTTGGACTTTCAGTCGCATAGCAACCCCGTGCCATCACAGATGGTGGTCTGGGGAGGCATAAAGAGAGGCTTCAGGAAAAACCAGAACTAGATAAATAATTGTCGGGTCCACGTGGGTAATTGGATATACTTCCATCGAGTTGATCATACCCCCAGAACACATCTCCGTACTGTTGGAAGCTTTATGGGCTCACAGGGTCATCCTACAAACCGAGATAGTGGCCTCCAGTAAACAAAATGAACGCCAGAAATACGTACCACCCTAACAACACTCGTTATACATGCACACCAACACAACTTATCAGCATTGTAATGACGTCATAATATGGTCAACTACGCGGATTAACATGATAATCCACCATGATGTCATTGAGTTACGTGACTAAGCCTTTCATGAGATCTCTTGATGAGATCTCCCAAATTGGAAACGATCTATGACTGATCAACTACTGGTGATGATTTTTTTTAAGAATGAATGACTTACCTCCATTTGTTTATGTTTGGTCGTATCTGATTGCGTTAAATACAACATCATCAAGGTATTCCTAATACATTCTTTGCTGACGTTATATTCTTTCAAATTGCACAAAAGCTCCACAGATAACCGATAGACCGTAAGCATCTGAAAAAATAAAGTTCTAGTATAACAAATTCTTTATTACAATACGTTTGTTCACAATGACGTAATGTGTGTTTATGGATTGAGAGGGACGACGAGGGAAAGGAACAAAGCTTAGCCTACAGTTTCCTAGACACATTTCCAGCAATTGAATTTTGCCACAGCGTCAGATCTAACAGGGAATACAGCGAAGTAGGAACATATTGCCGAATGGAAACAATATAAAAAATCGAATCCAATTTACGCTGTAATTATGAGGCACAAAGTAAGGTACCGCGAAGTCAATGCGTTCCTGTTTGATTCGACTCTTGTCGCTCTGATTCGGATACTTTCGAATCGTCTTGAGGTTCTCGAACTCCTAACAAGTGTCTTCTCTAGCTTGAACACCAAACAGAATGTAGAAGAAGAGTTTGAGGATATTTCCTTTTCGAACCTATTTTGATTCCGTTTTGGAATCAATGTAGTATCCATAGCAACCCAAAATTCAAAATGAGACACTTCATCGGAATTACATTGCAATAGTCTCGCGCTACAGTGACAACGTGTGCTGCATCTGCGTGCAAGCACGGCCTATCACCTGACAACTACGTTGAAACACCGTCGCTTACCTGTTACCATGACAACACGTGTGACATGCACACTGCTTGGCAAAATTCACATCAATCCCCGATCACAAAATTGCTTACAAAAAGTTAGGTCCAGTTTGGGAAATAATTTATAGCTGATATGTATATCAATCACTTCTTGGGGGAAATTAAATGACAAAGAAAGCCACTCGAATCTCAGATTTTGGGTCGATCGAATCTTGAATCGAATCAGGCAAAACATTGCGAATCGAATCCAGTCTGCATTCCAATTCCCCATCTTATAGATATTACATCTTCTCATGTCCATAGACTGTTGCACGTATTGTCAGCTTCAACTCAAGTATTTATTCAACGGTGGCACTGTCTGCTCTGATCAGTCAGTCAGTCAGTCAGTAAAAAAATCAGACTATTCCAGACACGGAATCAATGTAGTTTCAGAAACGGAACCTCCCTGAACTCTTCTCCTGTCGTCAGATCTCCCGCAGAGGAGACCTGGAGGCAATAATATAAAACTTTTACAATTGTATTTTCTAGAATTGTATTTTCTACCTATAAATATAACTGACTAAAGGAAATCATTAGCATTATAAAAGATATGGCAATTTGCCAACTGGCAAATTGCCATATCTTTAAAAATGCTAATAGTACATTTTAACCCATTTAAAGTCATACCTAGAAAATACAATTCTAGAAAATACAATTGTAAAAGTTTTATAGTATAGAACCCTGGTAAAAGAAGAAGAGATCAAATAGGAGCACCTTGTAGGGGGTTGAGGCATCTCGTCGATCAGCAAATATCCGAATCAGCGCCAACTCGAATCGAATCATCGAGAAATTTCAAATCGAAGCGAATTTCGAACCTTCGCCCAAGCCAATACTAATAAACAACAGACCGTCACTCGTTTTAATAGCTGATTGTCAACCCTTTACCTAATACGAATAAAAAAGAGACTTAAAGAAATTCTTGAATAGATGGAAGTTTTCAATTTTTGCCTCAAAAACATAGTTTATGACTCCCACTGGAACGAACTCAAAATTGATTCCAACATGTTCGTAGAGCAGCCGTTCAGGGTCGGAACACACACCCCTTAGTCGCAACCGACTGATATTCCAACTACATCATGTAGTTGGAACATTAGTTGGTCCGGATTATTGTTGTAAAACTGGAGACTTTTTGGACATTTATTAGTGAATAAATAATATATAATGCAGTGGTCGTGACGCAACTTAAGTAACACGTGACGTATGGGTACTCTAAATTGGTGGTGCCGGGTCTCCAACAATCCGAATCGGGCACTACAGACCCCCACTTGTAAGACCGACTGTGTGTGTAACACAAGTCCTGGTACCAGTCTCGCCTTTTAACCCTTTACCTAACACGAAAGGCAGACGACACTTGCAAACAAAATTCTTGGATAATTTTTTTTTTCATTTTTTTTTTCTTGTGCGTCAAAAACATAGGTTATGACTCCTCAATGAGCTCGTTCCAAAGAGGGGTCATAAGCTTGTTTTTGAGTCAAAAATGAATAAAAATAATGAAAATTAAATGGTGATTTTTGTGAAATGTGCTGGCCGGTTTTAGGCGTTACATTGGGTAAAGGGTTAAAAGTGTACATGATGACTGACGTGTTAGAATCAATACCGCATACCTCAATCCTGACGAAAATGTCCCGACTGGATAAATTATTGGGAGAAGGAGGATATCACACCCTCTATACTCCACCCAGCGACCACCTGGGTTCTCTGGTCCAACTCTGGTATCCCGATTAAAAGCTTGCTTGTGAAAGCAAAAATGAAGATTATAAAGTCATTACGTAGTTTATTGGCCAAAATATAAGAAACTATTTGATTTTGCCCTCGTGCTCGCATTTTATTTGGGGTGTTCGTTGAGTTCGTCCTCGCATGGTATTGTGCATTTTCAGCACGATATTACAACCTTTTTCTATTCTATTTATTGGAACTTGAAACTGGCTTTGCAACCAAGATAAAGTTAACAATATTGAACTTGTTGATTCGGGTTGGGTATTTCCATGGAAATGAGTTCTTTACTTGTTGTTTTCCTTTGTGGCGTTTGAGTAGAAATGTACTGCAAAGAGCTTCTTAATGGCAACAGTTCTATTTGAAACCGACCGTATTATTTATATTTATTTATTGGTGTTTGAGGTCACATATTTATTCACAGTCGCTAATCGTGACCATGACAGTTTTACGGGTGGAGGAAGCCGGAGTACCCGGAGAGAACTACCGAGCATCGACGAGAAACTATCAGCTCCTAAACATTCTAACTCTGTTCAAGCTCCACTCAAGCAGGGTTACACCATTTATTCCAGAGTGTCTATCGTGTGGCTGACAATTTTCATCATAGGAAAAATTTTACAGGAAAGTTAGCTCCCCTTAATTTTCTAAAGCTGCCAGAAAATTTTACCCAAAGGATATGGGAATTTCATATAAAAATGAAATTTCGAAATGTCAGTGAAGTTGTGTCATCAATGCGCGCATCATTTCAAAACCTGCGGCATTTACCCGCAGAGTAAAGTTGGTCTTTTTACTAGTACTGAAATGGTTAATCGGATAACCGGTTTGAAACCGGTTACCTACCTAATCGTTTAAAAAAACGTTAACAGGTTATGCGAAATATGGATAGTGATCGTCATTCCACGGTTAAAATGTAGTAAATCTGTCGCTTCTCCTTTGGGATAGATTACACCTAGAAGCAGCGCTGTATATATTGAGAAATAATCAACTTCGGCGTTCAAGACTTCGTTAATGATCGGCAATTTCCGTGAGTTCTGAGTAACTACAGAAACTATTGCGCAGTGTGTATACAAACGAACGTTGTCGAGTACTCGACAACGTTCGTTTGTATACACACTGCGCAATAGTTTCTGAGAATGCTGCTTTCCAATTCCTATAGTTTTGATCCCAGATTCGGCGAAATAATGTCTACGGTTAACCGGATATTATCCGGTTATAGCTCTCGGTTAGTCGGTTGTGAAAATGAGCCAACCGTTTCAGCTCTACTTTTTACATTTTTTTTAAAAAATCAGTTTGAAGGTTTGACTATAATTCTCTGTTGAAACCCATTAAAATATAAGAAACCGGTGCATTCACCATCTTTTGTTCTGTAACATTTTTGTGTTCATTATATCAGCAGCGTGTGCTTCGTATAATACAGACGTTGTCCTCTCCATTGATATAAACTGCGAGGAGGTAACATTTGGTAATTTGTTTTCCTGGGAAGAATATAAAACTTGCAAAGTATACTGTAAAAACACATTCGCTAAACAAACCGTCAAAGTGGACACTTAATTAGTGTTGGTAGGTATGATACTGATAGATATTCTTAATGACGGATTATCTGTTATGGCTTCAGCACACCCTTCACTCCATCATCGGAGGTGGACATCCACCCCCAGGGAGGCGAGGGTTGGTTCTGCGCCCCGCTTTCTTGGCCAAGTTTTTGTAAAGCGCTTCTTTAGCGCACAGCATGTCGCGACCTAATGAAAATAGCAGGCCTGTTACCTGAACCAGGAATGTTCAGGTTGGGTGGCACTTTGTTAAGGTCCGTTTGTTTCTTTGGTTGTCAAAATCGCCTCAATCGTACACGTAGCAAAGAGCCCAAGGCAGACTTTATTTGCCGATGAAGGCCTGTCTTGTCCACAAAACCACTAGCGGCAGACTATACTTGCCTGAAGAATAACAATAAGAAATATCATCTTCCATCCTCTTCCACCTTTACACCGCTCAGACATGATGCTGATGACGCTGTCTCAAATTAACGAAATTATAACATACCGTAAACGGGGGTCGAAAGGGGCTTGCCCCAAACCGTCCCAGCGCGCCTTCGGCGCGCTAAAACCATTCTTTTAGCTTTAGCTTAGATTATCTGTGGAGTGGTTGCTTCTAAGTAGCTCGGCATAAAAGCCAAGCAGCCTTTTGTAACTTTAAATAAACGAAAACAACAGACAGCTCCGAGAGCTGTCTGTTGTTTCCATTTATTCAAAGTAACAAAAGGAAACTAAGCTTTATTTTCCACTCATGTCAAAAATGTTTTTGTCAACAATTACTTGCTTCTTAACTGGACCTTCCCCGTCCGTCCAATAATCTCAAGGGTGATAACTTTATCGAAAGTCGATTTTCATTAAGATATATAGAGGATATCTAGTGCTTTTGAGTGGATACCGAAACTTATCTCATGAGTGACCGAGACAAACGTTCATTTTTCGCGAGCGCTTGCGCGAGCGAAAATTATCATTTATCTCAGTCACTCATGAGATAATTTTCGGTATCCACTCAAAAACACTAGATTTTCTTTTTATTGTACGCTTTTTATAAGAATCGGATAATTACACTCGCTTCAACCTTGAATTGATGCTTGAAAGTTTTTTTCGGGAGTGATTTGACCGATACTCGGAACAGGTAGCGTCTTGCCATCTTATTCAGCTCGCGGGTTTCATGCATCAGTTCAAGGGGAATGCGTGTTGAATTATTGCTGGAAATGATCGGTATCCATTCAAAAACACTAGATTTTCCTTTCATTATACGTTTTTAGAACAAATTGATCATTCCAGTGATAATTTGACTCGTATTCACACTGAAGTGATGCTTTGAAAGCCGCCATTTTGATTGATACCGTGAAAGTGAAAATTTCTATATCTTCACAGTTGGGGATACGATGTCTATCGTTCCGCATTTTTTTCGATACTCTGTCGTTTAGAGTATAATAAAAGTTGGTAATGGACACTCTCCACTCAATTGGTGCAAACAATTATTGATGTATAAGCCAATAACTTGGAACAAACAATTATTGATGAATAAATGTTAACCCAATCATTTAACCCTTTACCTTACATGAAAAGCAGAGACACTTGCAAACAAAATTCTTGAATAACTAGTGTTTTTCATTTTTTGTCTCAAAAACATAGGTTATGACCCCTCATTGGAACGAGCTCGTTCCAAAGAGGGGTCATAACCTATGTTTTTGAGACAAAAAATGAAAATTAATTGGCGATTTTGGGGAATAGCGCTGGCCGGTTTTGGCCGATACTCACATCATAGGAGTCACAAGAAGAAAATTCGTTCGCAACGAATTCGAGGCAAACATCCACTTCGATATCACACATCGCCTGGGTAACAGTTTGGTTGAAAACATAGTCAACTAACCATAACTCCTCCAAACTTGAGCTGCCAATACACCATTTGCCTGGTTCACAACTGTCCAATTCTTTTAAAATTTCTTGAGAAAATAAAGAATGGAGAATCGTGGAGACCTTTGAATCTTTTCCGAATATATTGTCGAATGCATCGTGATCGTTACAAAACACGTCCACAGTTCGGCCCATGTCGCATTTTTCAGAATCTTGATCGCTATTTCCACCTTCAATCCTACTCGGAGATGTGAACATAGTCACGGTCGTTATAACTGGAGAAGATGCTGTGGTATTAAAAGCTGATGTTGTTGATAAGTCTGTTGGTAATTTAGATGTTGTTGAAACTGATGGTGATAATGATGATGCAGTTGTGAACAATGACTCCCATACACTTATACCTTTGCTGGAAGGTGACGTTGTCGAAGCTGTTGCTGAACTCAATTCGTTGAGTATATCTGCTGGAATCGCAGTTGTTGGTGGTACGGATGCAGCCGTGTTTTTGTTTTGGTTATTTTGTTGACGGAACCGTTGCAGGAGGTCTTGTAGATTAATACCACTTGCTCCATGGAAGTATACGAGAAAAGAAGCTATGAATAAAAAGTGTACACGCATGTTGAAATCGTTTCGAACCAGCATACTTCTTGGTCAGATGAATGCTGTTTGTGATTTCGCTAAGATTGCGCAGATGCGGTTGCCTCCATCTGAGTGATAACCACACCGTCTGTCACAACATGCACAGCACATGCGACCAAGTCTAAAGTTAACCCACCTTTTAAAATTATTTCAAACTCATTATGAAATTATTCTTCCATTAAAAGAAACCTGCTACAAACTTAAGAGTAGTTCCCAATGTTTCGGATTGATTTCTGATTTTCAAATCATATATCTTATGTATGTTCTAGCATTAATATGTGCGCAGATATTTCATTTCGCCATTTTAATAAATCTTTCAGCTAACTAACACAAATAGTCTTGCACAACACAATCTCATAAACAATTATTAAATACTTACATTTTTGTCTTCAAAACATAGCATACGACCCCTCATTGGAACGAGCTCGTTCCAATGAGGGGTCGTAAACTATGTTTTGAAGACAAAAAATGAAAAACCAACAAAATTTGGATGGATATTCTTGTTAGGAGGGCGGGACGGATAACATCATTATGGCGGGTATAGGGTTATTACTAAGCTTCAAGTCAATAAGATTATGATAAACAGCAACAGGCCGTCTGTATTATAGAAGTTTATCGATTACCATATTTTTCTCAATAAACTACTGATTATTGACATTGTATACAGCGCCATATGAAATAAAATGTTCAAAAAACTAAGACCCTGCAAAACTTCGAAATTGATTTCGATTCTAAATCTTCCTGATAATTAGATTCGAGTCGTGCTTATTCGGAACTATTCGAATCGTCGAGATATTTCGAAATTCTATCAAGCTTCTCCTCTTGAAAACTTCACCTATAGCCCAATGAAGTTCTGCGGCCGAAACTACTGCGATTCCGTTTTTTGGATTATGCCGTGTTTTTGTTTGACATGCCCAGAGAGACGAGTCGCTGTTGAATACAGTTCTTTAGTGGCAATATTTCCTTATTTTATTGTTGTTAGAAGCAATATCTACACTACACTTGAAAAGTGGTCAGATTCGGTTCGAGATTTGATTGGATTCGAAATCCTGTGCCTCATTCGATTCGAAATTTCAATTTCGAATGCAGGGCCTCAAATGACAGGCACAAAACCTTCATCTGTCCACCGCTATAACCTAATTCTAAAAGATATTCGAGTATGTTATTGCCTGGGGCCAGCCCAGCCCTTAAATTGGTCGTCTCCTATGTCTAGATTCATTCCTTTGGAATATTAATCATATAGATTATGTGATGAAAGAGATTTAGCTGCATCTTTCAGTGCTATAACCAAGCTCTCAGGCCACCGATCTAATTCTATAAGATACTCGAGCATGTTATGGCCCGGAGCTAACCTAGCCCTTAAATAGCTCGTCTCCTGTGTCTAGATTCACTCCTTTGGAATATTAATCATATAGATTATATGATGAAAGGCGTTTGGCTGTATCTTTCCGTGGATTATCTTCTTCTCTGTTGCTGGCGGTTATAGAACACTGGGGTCATAAAAGCGGAGACAGAATTTCCAGTGGATCGCAACTGGGTTGATGTGATCACGAAAGAGACCACCTTTGTGATGACAGCACTGCAGTGCAGTCGCCGTGCAGTGGTCGTAATCCACGCGTGGGTAGTGATGTCCACGCATGCGTTTCCCAGATAATAACAATCAATATCAGCAAAATTTTAATTAATAAAGCACCGGGTACAACCCGGTGCTTTATTAATTAAAATTTTGGTGATATTGATTTTCTTTAATTAAATTTTTGATGATTATGCCTATAATTAGTGTTTGAAATCTAATACTATTGCGTCGGTGGAAATATTTCCCGTCCGTGGAAAGTGACCAGACCACTTCGGCCATACTGTATACTTTGTCCCAAAATTACCCAAAACTCGATTAAATCTTTTATCAGCGATTTCTAGAACTGAGTTCCTTTGGTTTTTATCTACCGTCTCTAGTAACGGCTGCTGCAAAGCAGCAATGTCTGGATTTTAATAAAAAATAATATTTTTAGTTGAATGTCATCATTCTCCATTTGCGTTCCCATTTAGCTGCTGAAAATGGTATCATTTCGCATACGTGGGTTCGGCTCAGTTTCATTTGTTGTATACCGATATTGATTTTCTTTCCTCTCTTGACGCGAGCGGAACGAATTTCGCATGACGGAGAGCATGTTATTGCGGGGGATGCTATATTACATTCACTTGTTGTGACATTTTCCTGACGTTTCTCATCTTTTATATTTTTTACTGAACGTCTATGTGCAGTATCAGCTTTCACCCTCTAGAGAAGAGATAACGAATCAAGAATAATAACCAAATACACAACAGTAATAACTACGTTTTTTTCTGTGTTGGAACATGGCTCGTCCATGGTTGTATATCAATCGTTTATTAGTAGAGTTCGGATTTGACAGCCAAGTTGGTACATTATTGGATTGTTTCAATGACAGACAAAGCATGTGTATTCGGAGTGGATTATCAAACAGCAACAAACTACTGGTAATTTTTTCATCTTACTTATGAGATTCAAGTAGATTCCAAGTGTGTGTCACGTCGTACGTTGACATTAATTTTGTTGAGTATATGCACGAGACGTTAGCACGCTCCGTGTTACGCCCACTTTTGAAGTAATTGGCCACTTTTGTAGTAGCTCACCACTTTTGAAGCAAAAATCGCCCACTTTTGAAGTAGCTCACCACTTTTGTGGCAACCGTCGCCCACTTTTGAAGTAAAATGAGGTCTCCACTTTTGCAGAAACCATCACCCACTTTTGAAGTAAAAAAACAAGGTCACCACTTTTGTTGTAATATTTTGACCACTTTTGAAGTAAAAACATTTCCCCTTCCACAGGGCTGTTGAACTTAGAAAATTTTGACCCAATTTTTGTTTTCATTTTTTTTACACGAAACCGTCTATTTGAACTCCGATCATAATGCTTGCGCAGAACTGACCCGAGCTTTCATCAGACTCGACGCTAAGTAGGTTTTTGCACCTTTCTGATCCAATTTTTAGCTCACCCGAGCGAAGCAAAGGAGAGATGATCACTTAACAAAGCTTTACATTTTTCTTCAGAGCCACTGTACAGAAAATGTCGAAACAAACTTTCAACAGTTGTTAACTGGTAGAGTGCTGGAAGTCCATATTTGGGCTTTATTCTGAAGTGTAGATGCCACAATTTAAAGGCTACATATTTAGTGAATATGCTTCATGTCATCTTTTAAGTGAAATTATTGGGGGTACGGTGGCGTTGCGGTAACCGTTTCTCGTCAGATCACTGAAGTTAAGCAACGTCGAGCCCGGTTAGTCCTTGGATGGGTGACTATCTGAGCGATCGATTCGGACTCCCGCGTTGTGTCCTTGGGCAAGGCACTTAACCCCGATTGTCCACATGGGGGTACGATGACGCCGTGTACGAAGGCGTACTACACGTCGATGGTGCGCATGTCTTCAACCAATCTAATCCTGCCTGAGCTGCATTGCGGAGTTACGATGTTGGGGAGCTGGCAGCTGCTCGTCGTTGCTCGGTGGCCCTCTCCGGGTACTCCGGCGTCCTCCACCCGTAAAACTGCCACGGTTATGATTAGCCACTGTGCATAAGTATGTGACCTTAAACACCAATAAATAAATATAAGTGAAAGTCTGTGGATGTGTTTTATTGAATAGTAGTAAATCTAATTACCCAAATAAATCCGACAATTCCCCCCCCCCCCCAAACCACCAAAATATACCTAAAATTCTTTTTAGGCCCGTCATACCGTAGATTTTAACAGTACCATGTAGTGCTATAGTACCGAGGGGGCCGCCTGGGGTAAGTTCGACTGAACTAGAATATATCTAATTACCACAAACAACCCGATAATTGTTTATTTGGCTGTGACCCCCCCCCCCCCCCGAATCCTTTTTAGGACCTCCATACCATGGATTATAATAGTAGCACGTAATTTTATAGTACAGAGGGGGGGGGGGGGGGGCACTTGGATTATAGCCAACTGATAGACAACCTTTTTGAAAGCCTATACCATTCCTAAAGCCAAGAATCTATCGAGTTGTTACTGATAAACCATTGCTCAAACGACTCGAATCCCATCGAACTAATCAGCCATGGAGTATTTAATCGAACATGCGACTTGGCCTCATTTCGGTATTTGAGGATATCTATGACCTGGAATTGTATTATTTGAGTATACCTTCTGGAGAATCCCTTTTTGTCGTATGAGGTCGTGAGGGCCATGAAAAAATCCCTCAATGAGGTCTAATTTACTATCTCTCTTAGCCTCACCTCGGTATTTAACAGCTATACCCCGCGGCACCCCAATTTCAGCACCACTTTTTGGAAAACGTCTGAACTTCGGCACCCCTTTTTAGTCGTATGAGGCCATGAGAGCTATGAGAAACGCCCCCAATGAGGTCTAATTTACTATCCCTCTTAGCCGCAGCGACATAATTAATTTGCACCGGCGAGAAAATTCGCCACGCGAAATAAATATGGGACCTTCCACGTCAGGAGCTTATAGGGGACATTCGGCCGCCAAAATTAATTTATCTCGCCACGGCGAGATAATAACTTGCCCGGGCGAGATAATTAACTTGCCGCGGCAAGTTATTATTCTCTCGCCGCGTCGAGATATCACGCTTCGACGAAATAATTATCTCACCGCGGCAAATTATCTCGCCGCAGCGAAATAAATGTCTCGCGATGGCGAGATAATATCTCGCCGCGGCGAGATAATATCTCGCCGCAGCCATTGTCCCTTCCACCCTTCCGTACTAACCGACACGTGCAAGATAAAAATAAATTTAAGTTTCTTGGATTAAACGCATATCCAACCGTTCGGTCATTTATTTTTTTCCTTTTTAATAACGCTCAAGCATGCTATATATTCAACACTGAAAATATCGACAAGCGTTCTATAATTTTTCTATTACTGCAATTAGGACAAAGCCTTGGAACTTTTACCAGCTTGAGATTATTAAGCATTTATCAAGTTTAGCTCATACGGCCTGGTCGGCTCGTAAAGCAAGACGTTTTAAAGAAATCATTCTTGATTTTATTTATTTTTTAAGATTAGTACAGGGTTCAATAATTATTTGTACAATTATACACATTTTTTAGTTACAAGTATGTGTCTACAAACATTCCATTCCCCGCATAAGAGTATTGCTTCCATCTAAAGGTCTGCTATCCGCAAAAATGTTGTTTTCTTCTGTAGTTGCCCTCTGCCCCTAGTTAAAGTTTCATTAGAAATCGCACGTATATAAATTTGCAATATATGGGAGTTTGAAGAGTTTGAATTTGTATGGACTAACCTGATATTACATATAAATATATGTTAACTAGTCCCGCAGCAAACAACTTGTGCACAATCGCAGGTTAAACAGTTTGCACCTATCAGAGCACGTTTGCTTATTTGCTGTGGCACTTGTCAGCCTGTGATTATATACGATTTGGTTAGGCTACAGAAGCCCATATCTGGCATGAAATTATTGGACGGGTTTTTATGAATCTTGCATTGAAGTTGTTATGGTTACCTTTACCCAACGAATCGCCCGCATCCGTTGCGTAAAATGCAAATTCAGCAGTTGAAAAATATTATTTTTCAAAAAATTTCAACAAAACCATATCATGTGACCCCTCGTTGGAACGAGCTCGTCGAGCTCGTTCCAACGAGGGATCACATGATATGGTTTTGTTGAAATTTTTTGAAAAATTTGAAAAAATGATATTTAAAATAATAAAATTTGATATCGTCTGCGTTGGGTAAAGGGTTAAGTATGAGGACATTCGGCAGGGCTTCTGTAGAATTGAAGTGGGTACTCTATACCAATGGGCAGTGTCTCCTCGCCATATGTTTACAGCGGGTTGCTCTGTGATAACTCGTGATATCGAGATGGAATTGTTGGTCAGTGAATGGTTGGTTGGGGTTTGGTAGGGTGGAGTTTGGTGGGGTGGAAGTACACGGCGTAATATTCTTCCTGTGAATAGGAATGGCGCTTAATCCACCCAAATGTTTTGATGATGCGCGCGCTGCTATATATTCTAAATTTCGTAAAGCTTTAAAACCACTGTTTGGTGAGTGTAAATATACCCTTAATTTGTTATGTAGAATCAGTGAAATGATATGAAATAAATATGCTGTTCAAAAAAATGTGTCCTTTGATTATCAATTTATTCTATTGTTCCATAAGTTGCAAGTATTGAAATAATTTTCCCCCAATTCTGTTGGAAAATAAGTATTGCCACTGTGTGTCAATGGAAGCTGACACGTGGATATCTGTCCTATAGTTTTCGCTTTATTTAAATGTAAATCTTTATTCTAAGAGGTTTTAATTCATAACTCTTCAGCCCATTCAGTCAGACATTTTGTGGTTTCCTTGTTTAAGTTTTATGGAAAAATTGGTTGCATTTCTAACAGATTATTTTATTTTCTGAAATATTACTCCCTAAAAAACCATAACAGCTTCCGACCGACATCAGTTGCCCCCGCCCCGATACACGACATTCTTGCCATTCTTGTGGACCCAACCCAGGTCAGAGATTGCCAGGAATGCCAATCAGATAGATCTACGAATGCTTCTGTTACGCACAAGCATCACTTATTGACCATGCCGTGTTTCCTCAGCCGGATTTCATTCCCAAGTTAACACATTACAAAAAATATTTGGTAATAGAACCAATTTGTCACATATATGGAACTAAAACGAGAATGAACAAAACAATTGGTCAGCTGTATATTAACAAACATTGAGTATATGCAGAACAACTTTTGCGAAAGGGCTCTCTCTCTCTCCAAGATCTAGATAAAGAGAGAATGTGTGTGTGTTCAAATGACACAATCATGTTTTAGAGGAATGTGGAATGTTGGTTTCTGATGCCCCGCCGGGATTCGACCCTCGGCAACACCACCTGGAAATCAGGAGTTCAACACCTAAACCACTAGACCATCGCACACCGTCAAAAAAAGATGGCTGGAATCTAGTTTTTTAGATAAAGTTCTCATGATTACCTGGTTCACCTTCCTTTCTCCAGCAGCCTGAAAGCGTGAAACGCGCTGGCTACAGTACGACGAAAATACTGTTGTTGGCCTCAGACGAAGACTGGCAAGCGCCTATGTGTATTATCATTAGATCACCCGTAGGGTGGAGATTCCACCCAAGCAATAATTGCAAATTTGTTGCAAAGCATAACCAGCACAAGCAAAGTTTTAGCCAATGGACCTCCGGGTTAAACCCGGAGGTCCATTGGCTGAAACATTGCTTGTGTTTTGTCGATGTGTACAAAATTTGAACGTTATAGCTCGGGTGATTCAGTTACAACCCACTCTCCGCGTACTGTATATTTGTGGAAGGAAACTATCATGTTTTAGAGGAATTTAGAAATGTTGGTTTCTGATCCCCTGGTGGAAGTCGAACCCTTATCAACACCACCTGGCAATCGGGAGTCCAACACCTAAAACACTACACCACTGCACACCGTCAAAAAAAACGATGGTTGGAATCTAGCTTTTTAGAAGAGGTCCTAGTGATTACTTGGTTAATCTTCCTTTCGACAGCAGTTTACCCGGACGGATGGTCGTCCGGACAACCGGGATTTAAGATGCTATCGGGAGCATAAAGGCAAGGGGGGTTTATGTGAAAAAGAAAACTCTGATCAAATTCTGATCGTTTCGTGCAAAAAAATGAAATGAAAAAAATTGGGCCAAAGAAAGTCCCACAGCCATGAGAAAAGGGAAATCTTTTTACTTCAAAATTGGGCAGAAATATGTGACCTTAAAAACACCATTAAATAAATAAATAAATGACAGTAGTTAACCGTAGAATTACGGTAATGTTTTACAGTGTGGCATCTTTACAGATAAGACTATTTTCTACTTCCCCTATTTTTTAAATCTTCAGATTTAATGTTGAAAAGACACCCATGTCTCTGCCAAATTCTTATAGTATTGCTCTCATGTGAGTATTCCTCTACTTTTGGGGAAGCTGCTATTTTGTACAAGACACATTACATGGAAGCTTAATTTCCTTAGTCTGATTTCAGAACTCTTCCACACACGATAAAATAGCGAGGCATTGTAAGTTATCTGCCTCGCATCCCCCGTACACTAAATTAATCGGACTCTCGAGACAAATAATATCAAATATGTTTGATGTGAGATGCCTTTGTCTCCAGTTTTATTCGCCTTATTGGCAAAACATCCCGCACACTGGCGCCATATTGGTTACGATCAATATAACAAAGCTCGATTGCTAAAGTGTGCGAGGGCCTAATGTTGTTTTCGCTGTACGGTTTGATAGTGACTAAATATGGTGCATACACTGTTTGAAAATTCCATATACAGACATTGATGACAACATATAAACCCTATTGCGTCACCTACAAAAGTAGAGGTGTAATTAACCCTTTTCCTAACACGAAAAGCAGACGACACTTGCAAAAAAATTCTTGAATAACTAATTTTTTTAATTTTTTGTCTCCGAAACATAGGTTATGACCCCTCATTGGAACGAGCGCGACGAGCTCGTTCCAAAGAGGGGTCATAACCTATGTTTTTGAGACAAAATATGAAAAAATCATGAAAATTAATTGGCGATTTTTAAGAATAGCGCTGGCCGGTTTTGGTCCTTACGTTGGGTAAAGGGTTAGTATGAGTGCAATCTATTTCTGGGCCGAGAACCGACAAATTAAATTCATTGTCAACATTTCAAAATATAAAAGTAATTTTTAATATCTCTAATAATTTATCTTTCTATCTTTTTTTCTGTAAAATAAATAGAGAGTAATTACTTGACTGGACTGGTTACGTGAAATAATTCATGAGAGGTGAGGCACGTTGTACAAACACGAGTGCGGGAATGCGCACGAGTGTTTTACAATATAGTCCCTCGCCTCGAATGAATTATTTCACTTAGCCAGTCCAGTCAAACGATTTCTCTGTTTATTACTTTTCAGTATTAAAGATAATTATATTATTTAACCCTTTACCTTACGAAACGGCAAAAACCGACCAATGCTATTCTCGAAAATTGCCAATTAATTTTCAGTATTTTTTCATTTTTTGTCTCTAAAACATAGGTCATGACCCCTCATTGGAACGAGCTCGTCGAGCTCGTTCCAATAAGGGGTCATAACCTATGTTTTTGAGACAAAAAATGAAAATAATAGTTATTCAAGAATTTTTTTGCAAGTGTCGTCTGCTTTTCATGTTAAAAAACAAAAAACAATGAAGTCCCTATTACACCCACGGCAAAGCGTCTTCATTTGCGTTCACGGACACATAACACAATTGTTGATTGCAAAATTCACTTGTGAAGTTACCGTTTATAATCAAACTCGGAAAACTCAGTAAATCACACTTTGGAAAGTAATAAGACCCATTTATTTTATGCTTGATACTTCAGACATGCAACGAAGGCGCGCAACTGGAGGTTCTTCTTAACCTTTTGAACCCGAAAGGGTTTTTTTCGGGCCAAGATGCCGATACTACCTTAATGCATAACTTACTTGGTTCCTCCATGAATATGTATAGTTGGTAAGTCAATGTTTTCAGCGTGCAGCCCGAAGGTTGCGCGTTGAAAATAACAATTGGTCTACCCCCAAATAACAAATATAGACTCTTCTAACTGCTGGCACTGAACTGGCATGGAAGATACCATCAGGAATCAACGAGTTAAAATAGGTCATCCCAACAGGGAGCATTTCTCAATGAATAGAGTTAGATGAGGAAGACATATCGTCCCCTGATAAATGCAGAGGAATATGCAATGCTAAATTAAAACATTGCAGATTTCACATTGATGCATTCAAGGGGCGATGTATCAATACTGTTACCCAAAAGTGGATAACCCCTGTTATGAAATAATCCACCAATATAACCATATATCTTACCTCCTACAATTATCTGGGAATTTCATTGGTTCAAAGACGTCACATGTAGACTGCATATAAAACTATATACTGCCTCTCAACATCAATATACGCTGACAGCTATGGGTAATCTCCCCTTGGTTCATTGATTATTCAAAATGGCGGCAGCCTATAAACGCTTTAATTTGAAAGATAGTGTTGGAAGCCCATATTTAAGCAACTTAAAAGGCTTCATATTCTGTGTGTGTGTCATGTTACCTTTGAAATGAAACTGTTTGGTATGTATGAATTTGCCTTGTTACAATTTATGGGAGAGTGCCTGTAGGCACTCTCCCATAAATTGTAACAAGGCAAAGACACGTGAACACATTATGAGAATTCTCTTATTTAATTTTGATCGCTGTTGTTATTTGTTCTGTGCATCGATGCAGCAGTCGGTAAGATATATTCGTCACACAGTTTGTTGGTGGCCTAATATGGTGTCAGTTAATTCCATATTGGGCTCGAGCTTCGCTCTCGTCCAATATGAAATTAACTGACACCATATATACCATATTAGACCACCAACAAACTGTGTAACTAATAATATCGGTGTCTTTTGAAAAAGATGTCAAAACTTTTTTTTTCTTCCTCCAAAAGTCTTTTATCCCTTGTCGTGTAGAGAATATTTTCATCATGAAAATTTTATTTTATTGTACGAATCACGTGGCTGTCTGGGTATCTCGAAAGCTGGTGCGTGTGTTACTGGAGAAATGCCTGCAGTATGATCGCGGGCCTAATCTCTATGGGAAGCCTTTTGCCGTGGGCCATCTGTTGAAGGGGCTCCGAAAAAGTCTGGTCAGGCTCCTATAGTAAAATCCACCCCATCCCAGAAAAAAACCCGAACAAACATCAGGTTCCCGAATGCCTATACAATGTTTTCGGCCAGTGTTGAAACCCCCTACAATTTACAATGGACAACAATCCGGCTTACAAATTGCGTGAACTTGGTTGTCAGTGTTTTTCATTAGCTTCATAGGTTACATCGATTATGATTTCAACGTCGCAGTAAGACTGTACGACGGTCGTAGGTGAATAATGTTAGGGTAAGAACATTCAAAACATTTCCTCGCAGATGCTCTTAGGTTTCTTTTAGAGCCACAGAATTTTTAAAAGATTCTGAAGAGAGAACTAACTCTCGAACCCCACTGGTACGAGAGGGAACAAACCTTTCGGGTTATCCTCGTCTCGTGCTTTAGACACTCAGCAAGATCACACGGCTGTTGTACTGCGTAAGCACTTGACGATTTAAGATTGGCAGGTGAACAATGCGATGATCCTAAAATATTTAGTTCCGTGACACCACAAATATCCACCTTTTGAAGGCTAAATTTTCAACTTGTCTCCCCTGGCTACTGTCAGATAAAACAGCAAATTAAGTTAGCGTGAAGATCCGAAAGTATATTGTCAGTTTGCTAACCTCATAAAATCTTTGCGGAGATTAAAATAAAACCATTTTCAAAGTGAAATGGAAGTAGGAAGATGTGCACTTTTACTTTTGATTAAAAAGTTCAATCTTTGCTTGTTCTGAAGCGATTCCCACTGTTTTTACACCGATGGCAAATATATCAACTTTAAACTAGCTCCAGTAAGCCGCTTTTTAACACTTTATACAGTGTTGTACAGGAAGAAAAGTGCAATCCATCAAATGAAAATGTTAATACAACAATTCACATTATCGATTTAAATCATACATCACTGGAAAGCTTGTGTCATAGATTTTAGAGATTGATGTCCAGCTCTTCCAAAAATAACCACTTTTTTTAAATCTTCACTTTAATTATTTTCTCCATGTATTGCTATAGTGAATTTTGACTATTGCACGATTCTGATTTTCGCGCATGAGTACCAAATAGGGAGAAAAATAGTTGCTCATGGCGCGAATCGGGTGCTACGGGGCTCCCTCTTTCGTAAGACCGACTGGGTGTCTAATAAAAGTACAAGTATCAAATATACAGTGCGGCCGTCGTGGTCTGGTCACTTTCCACGGGTGGACAATATTTCCACGGACGCAGTAACATTAGATTCCAAACACTAATTACAGGAATACTCATCAAAAAAATTAGTTAATAAAGCACCGGGTACAACCCGGTGCTTCATTAATTAAAATTTTGCTGATGATAATTTTTATTACCTGATAAACGCATGCGTGGACATCACTTCCCATGCTTGGATTACGACTAGTCCATGGCGTCTGTATTGTAGTCTTTTTAGAAAGATGATTACTGGAATCGATATTGATATAGATTACTCCAATCCAGACGACAATACCCTGACAGAAAAAAATATTGGTGGGGTGGAGAGATTATCACATGCCCTATCCCTTTCTACCCACCCACTTAGCGATGTCCTAATCAAAATTATATTCTGCGATAATGATTGTGTATTTTACACTGGACTCTCAATTCAGTTTAACCGTTTACACAACATAACGGCCAAAACCGCCAGCGCTATTCACAAAAATCACCAAACAATTTTCATTATTTTTTTCATTTTTGTCTCCAAAACATAGCTAATGACCCCTCATTGGAACGAGCTCGTTGAGCTCGTTCCAATGAAGGGGTCATAACCTATGTTTTTGAGACAAAAAATGGAATTTTTTAGTTATTCAAGAATTTTGTTTGCAAGTGTCGTCTGCCTTTCGTGTAAGGTAAAGGGTTAGGTACGAGTTGTTGTTTCTCGACAGCAAGGCGGACGTCACAGCTTGTTGAAATTAAAAATGAGATTAAAATTTTTAATTGCTACATTATAAGAGTGTTAAATCCACATCCGAAGCGTTTTCGTAATCCACTCTCTCGAAGTGTTAAAGTATATCCTATACGAAGTGTACGATCACTGTTATTTAAAAAAAAATATTCCTTTGAGGAAGTGACACGTGAAAAGATCAAATAAAATGTATTAATTTTTTATTTTTGTGTGAGATTTCCTATTAAGTTGGTGGGGTAATAAACTTTTCGGAAACAATACACAGACCACTTTATGGTACGCGTGGTTGTTTGAGTCTGTAGTGTTTATCGTTTTGTACAAGTCATATCACCAGCATTCTTTTATTTCGTTCTACATAGAAAATGAGGAATGGGTGCAGTAAATACTCCAAGTAATGGGGCAAATCAAAGGATAACAAAAAGGTTCCATTGTAGTTTTACGATTCATGCTTCCAACGTGTTATTGCGGTAATTATTTTGTGCTTGAGAGACGATCTTTCACCACCCCCTGAAATTTCTTTCTGATCGTTTTTATCCGTATTTTTATAGATATGGAGCGGGGGAGGGGTATTTACTGTGGAACCGCCACTTGAATTACGTTGAAACAGGGCTGGGGGGGGGGGGGGGGCATCGGTGCCCGAAGGCTCGGTCATATCGCCCAACTGCTTGGAACATACCTAATTGCGTTTATCAAAGACTTACATGCTACAGATGTACGTACAGCAATTACAAACCAGTTAGGCAGAGGTGCCCTACCATCTGGGTGTTTTCACGGGTCATGGTTATAAAAATCATTTGTTGTTAGTTACTCTGTCCCTGAAAGTGGAATTCTACCGATATAATGAGTCGGGCATTTATTGCACTTTCTAATATGTGTATATTTTTGTCATGCAAGCAGATTTTACCCAAACGTGTACTCCAAAGCGTGGGTATATTTTCGACGGGCAAACAAGGACGTCTGTCCAACTTGGTATTTCCTAATGTTTTGCCCAACGTCTGCACGACGAAACCCAGGAACGGGAATTTTTGGGGGTGGGGGAGGGGGGGGGGGGGGTGTAACCCCACTCCTGGTTTAAAAACCAGTTAAGAATACGAATTCTGTGAAGAAAGGTATGGACACGAAAGGTTAGGTAGATTGCCAATTGTCTTTCAGACTCCAAACATAACTTGTGACTTCTTATTGGAACGAGCTCGTTCCAATGAGTGGATCATGAGTTATGTTATTGGATGAAAACATTTTTAAAAAAATTGAATGTCGACTTTTGTGAATTGTGATGGCTGGATATAGCAACTACTTTAACTCTTTTGGCACAACAGGCGACTAAAGTCGACAGAAGGCAGACCGCAGAAAGGTCCTGCAGTAGTCATTTTAGCCAACTGTGTGTGTCCATTTCCAGGTGCTTTTAACCCTTTACCCAACACAGACGATATCAAAATTTGTTATTTTAAATATCATTTTTTCAAATTTTTCAAAAATATTCAACAAAACCATATCATGTAACCCCTCGTTGGAACGAGCTCGTTCCAACGAGTGGTCACATGATATGGTTTTGTTGAATTTTTTTGAAAAATATTTTTTCAACTGCTGAAGTAGCATATCACACGGGGGTATGCTCCCAATTCGTTGGGTAAAGGGTTGAACAAACATACGTATTCCTATGTTTCATGCACCATTTATGTCCTATCCATGAACAACGATATCGTCCCTTGAAAGTATAAAAGTGCCATTTAAATATATACAGGAAATCATTAGAACATCTTTTAAAATAATAACGCTTTAGTCTAACAACCTATACTTTTTGTAAAATTCCTGATGAATATCAGGCGCTAAGAATTCTGTTTCTCAGATTATTCCGCGCCAAAAGAGTTAAGCAAAGGATTAATACAGTTGGCAGCTAATATTTGGAAGAAAATCCACCCAAAGGTGTTGTCGAAGAGAATATTCTTGTACAATACTACCAATCTCAGTAGAATTGTAATTCATCAGTTAAATCTAAACTTGTTGTTCTTTCTAAGCCCGTAATTTGATTGGTTGAGAACCGATCGGCTCCGTGCCCTAATCTCAGGTAAATTCACTCTTACCGTGTTCTAATTGCCGGAAGCAGGTCAGTTAGAAGATGTTTGTATCCACGCTTTGCGCAATCTCCATTCTCTCTTATGAACTCTTACGTCACCCAAGTCACGAATCGAACACATTCTGTAAATCCGATCATGGAAAATAGACCAAGATAGAAAATGACATTTTTTTTTATTGTTTTTCTTCAAATAAACCGTTTTTGGAGAATTTGTTCACTTCTAACGATGACAGGAATTATAATGGATATAAACGACTCTTGTTTCGTTAGACATTCGGGAATTTGACTTTTGAAACCCATTTTTTAACTCGCCCCTTCGACCCTTATTAACAAATGGCTTTCCATAGTCAAATTCCCGAAAGTCCAACTCAACAAGAAACGTTTATCTCCTAAATAAAATTACTTGGAAAGCATTATATGCCAATGTTCGGTCTATAGAATAAAATGTTTGCTTGTTTCTTTGTTTATTGGGGTTTAACGACACATTCAACAGCCAGGTTGGAGGAAACCGGAGTACCCGGAGAGAACCACTGAGTATCTGCGAGAAACTGTCAGAGTATCCAACTTACTAACCCGACATAAGCAGAGTTAACAGCGGTTGAAGACATGCGCACCATCGACGTACAGTACGCCTTTGTACATACCGTCACCGCGATCTCCCGTGGGCAGTTGAGGTGAAGTGTCTTGCCCAAGGACACAGGCGCTGATGACGCGGGTCATAATCAAACGAAAATCTTTCGGTTTAAAGTCCAGTGCTCTAACCACTGAGTTAACCCCCCCCCTCCCCGTACCCACAGAACAATAAAAATGAATATCAAGTAACGCGTTGCTTTCGTAGGCGTGAACGCTATTACAATTGAGAGTTGTGGATGGTGTGCTAAAGTGACAATTAGTGATATACTTATCATTTGGCAGAGGCCACGCAGTATGATATATCTCACATTTATGCCTTACTGTAAAACCAACGAAAATATTGTTTACGCCAAGAAAAACGTAGAAATGAAACGTGATCACAGTAGTTACGAATTGATGCGATAAAATTGTATTCAGCGACGGCATGTTTCCTTTGGTCATTGGATTTAGATTAAATACTTATTTCTTTGTTCGGTAGGAACAGCGGGAAATGATGTGGGGGTTACGGGTTCCTTGCCACCAACATTGATTGTATTTTTTGTTTGTTTTTCGGGTGTACTCAGAAAGAACTATAGAGCAGTAATAAGTAGCTGTCAGACTTTTCATTGTACTAGCCGTGTTCAGGCGGGGCTTGAGTTAAAGTCGAATTATTTAAGGCATCGTATACCTTACACCGAGAAAAACGTTGAAATGAAACGTGAAACGTGATCGTCATAGCTAAGAATTGATGAGTCAAAAATGTATTCAGCGACTGCGTGTTTCCCTTGGTTATTGGATTTAGATTAAATACTTATTTCTTTGTTCGGTAGGAACCGCAGGAAATGATATAGGGGCTATAAGTTCCTTGCTGGTTATATTTTTTTTCTTAAGTTTTTTCGGGTGTACTCAGAAAGAACCACAGAGTAGTAATCAGTAGCTGTCAGACTTTCAATGTACTAGTCGGGTTCGGGTGGGGCTTGAGTCCAAGTCCCATTGCTTATGCAGCAATGTGTCACCGCGCTCTCATTAGAGCAATCACCGGTTAAGTATCTTTCTGAAGGATACAGCCACAAACAACGCGAGCCAGGACTGTACCCGAAACCTTTCAGTCACCAGCCAATGCGCAAACTTTTGAGTCAGTCTCTGTTCCCTCTAAACAGAACCGTATCTAGTTAAATCACTCTTGTTGACAAAAGTTGACACTGATGTTCTGTTACAAAATTTATAAGGCATTTCCAAAAAATGACATGCCATACATTCTTTTCAAATGCCAATATTTTTTAACTAACTTAGTTATCTAGCCAATGAGTAGTATGTCTCGCACGTTTCGACCCACAGTTGCCCGACTCCGGTGTCGGACCCCGGAAGTGACGTCATGTCACGTGACCCAGTGGCGCCATGTTGTATTGTCACGGTAACTCACGTAAGCGGCCATCTTGTGACGTTATCCCCATAGTGATACGTGGTGTTAGTGCGCATGCCCAACGCGTGTTGTTAGGGCGATACGTGTTTCCGTCGTCCATTTTGTACACTGGAGGCCGCCATCTTATAGTGGTCGCCCATGGGAAACTATTTAGTACTGTGATTCATACGACGGGAGACAAGTGCTTGGCGTTTGGGTCGAGTATACAGTTTTCTAATGTGATTTATCTTCATTATCACGAAGACCATCACCTGCTTTTGTGTACCCCACCGAGTCCCAAGCACAGCTTAAGGTATCATGGCAAGCTGACCAATCACAATGGGGCATTTTGCGTTGCAGTGAGACGAAAATGCGTCGTGTTTAACTGAGTAGACTGTGAGGATTTTGCAGACGATCCTGTGGGGAAGTGTCGTGCTTTGTGTCTTCTTTAAGTGTTGAAAGTATAATATGTATATTATCGAATATTTTAAATTCAGATGGTACAACGAACGCCCATGTTCGTAGCACGAGATGGATGGTTTTGCGTTGGAATCGATATTACAGCTTCTCTTCTTATTATAAAGTAATTTGATTATGATGAATTTTAAATGTAGCTCGTTGTATTTATTCTTCGCATACATTCAACAAATTCTCGACAAGGGCGATTTTCTCCCTCAACTTGACACAAATTAAAACCAATAGTGGAAATGGAATTATGGAAAATTATTCTCGCAATTCAAAAGCACATGAGTTCCAAAGGCGAAAAAAGCTTTTTTCTGGGGAGTGGCGAGGCCATAGCCTCTCCGACAGGCATTAGAGAGGCAGAGCACCGCCGCGTGCCACAAATATAACAGGCGGCGATGACGTGCTTCATGTACGTTGAAAATATTGATTTGTCTACCCCAAAATAATGAATACAGACTCCTCCAATTGCTACTATTGAACTGAGATGGAAGCCACCACCAGGTGTCACAGGGTTACTATGGCTGCAACAAAACAGTTACCAGTTTGGCTAAAGTAAACTTTTATTCTTGATGTTCAAACATTTCAACATCACGAAGAGAAAAAAATCGTAAAGTAATAACCATGTAAATCCCGTATTCATGCAATGAATATTCCAATGTTTGATAGTTGATCTACAGACGATCACTCCGACTTGAGCTTTCAGTGTGAGTTTTCTCTCATTGCTTTAAACAAAGGAGATTTTGAACTACCCACCCCTCCCCACAGTGAAAGTCAAAGTAGAAGTGATAATTTGTTAACCAATCAGCGAACAGCGAAATATTCGTTGCATGACATATCGGATTCACTCATTCACGATATTCAAACTGACAACAAAATCAAGGAAAATGGTTGACTTTTTCCAAGCTTCACTCAAAAATCAATTGGGTTAAAAATTAATCCAAATCAACTGGGTTGAGTGAATATGAAGCCAACTAACAGTTCCCCAAATCAACTGGGTTCAGTGAATATGAACCCAGTTGGGTTCATATTCACTCATCCCAGCTGATTGGGTTAGTTTTTAACCCAACTGATTTTAGAGTGTATGGTTATCTTTAAAGGCAACAGATAATGGCAGCCTGGCATTCATGATTGTTCATAATTGATGGGATTTTTTTGAGGAAACTTCTAAAAAAGAGAAAAATAACTTGAATCAGAGATGACTATGGACACCGAATAACTTAACTGGCTCACCGCTAAATGACTCGATTTTATTATCAGACTTGGGAAGTT
Source organism: Pictodentalium vernedei (assembly GCA_031216915.1). Classification (NCBI taxonomy): domain Eukaryota; kingdom Metazoa; phylum Mollusca; class Scaphopoda; order Dentaliida; family Dentaliidae; genus Pictodentalium; species Pictodentalium vernedei. The sequence continues at coordinate 280,549,021 of CM062288.1, forward strand.
CCCGCTTCAACGAAATAAATTCCAACATTAGCTGTTTCATGTTATTGATTTTTAATCTTTTAAACCCTGATGGCATCTACCGGGTCGGTTCAATAACATTAATTGGAAGATTCCATATCTGTTATCTGGGGATAGACCAATTAATGTTTCCAACGTGCAGCCTGAGAGCTACACTTTGAAACAATTGATTGGTCAGCCCCGTACATCGAATGAGTGACCATCCGAGTTAATGAAATTATGACTTATATATCGAGGTCCAGAGCCGGAAAAGCGGCCTCTCGGGTCAAAAGGGCTAACCCGAATCGACATTAATTCACGCGTGAATACCTCATGCCTTGTTTTAACATTTTCTTTATTTCAGTCTGAGAAGTATCACACAAAAGTCAGACATTTCCATGCAAAAAAACATCCCCGCCCTCCCACTTGCTAATATTCGTGCTAAGAAAAAAGAAACTTTCTCAATGGAATAGTGGGACAGACCGGAAAATACTGGACTGGCAAGGTATGACACGTCCAAACCGGCACAGCGACGGCGAGTCGGTCCGTGATTCGGCCTATCCCCTAGACCGGCGTTCAGTCTGCACCCCAGTTCTTGGAATATTTACACCTTGGCTTAACCAGATCTAAAAATGAATATGCCGACAATGTTTTTAAGTCTTTAAAATGTTCATAAAAATGAGTATGATGATGGTACAAGGCTAGTTTTTGAAAGAAATAATACTAATTAAACCTTTACGTTTTACATGACAGACAATTCCTCTTTTGGGCGATAAGATTGTACTCGGGCCTTAAAAGTTATATCTTCTGCGAGAATAAATTTCCAATTCAGGAACAATTTAGAATTTGAGTGTTGTTTTACCCTTGAGTGCGACCAGGATATATTCCATATAAAAAACGAACTTCATGTTTAACTCTTAGAAGCCGGGGAATCAGAATGAATTTATTGAACATGACATACCGCGAAAAACTTACAGAAAAGCAGGTGCTTCTAGTCAAGTGTCGTCTGCCTATTCAGGCAGACGGCACTTGACTAGACGCACCTGCTCACTGTTTAATTCTCCCCCAGCCCAAAGATAGCCGAACCGTCACTACCAGATTAAGTGTCGTATTACATCACAGGCAAAAAAACTCGACTATCGGCTTCTATGGAGCGCGGTGGCTCAGTAGGTAGAGGTGCAGGCTGCAAGCCGAGAGGTCCTCGGTTCGAATCCCACCTGCGGCAACCGCGTTGTGTCCTTGGGCAAGACACTTCATCTCCATTGCCCGTGTGGGGGCACGATGACGCCGTGTACTACGGCGTACTGCACGTCGCTGGTAAGCATGTCTTCAACCAATCTAACCCTGCCTGTGCTGCAGTGCGGAGTTACGATGTTGGGGAGCTGGCAGCTGCTCGTCGTTGCTCGGTGGTTCTCTCCGGGTACTCCGGCTTCCTCCATCCGTAAAACTGTCACGGTCATGATTAGCCATTGTGCATAAATATGTGACCTTAAACGTCAATAAATAAATAAATCGGCTTCTATAGAGTTAATATTGACCAGAGTTTCATCCTTAAGGTCCTCGTACCAGTTTTAGTGAGGTTTGTTTTCTCATTTGCGTGTCCTGAACATATGATATATTGTTATTAATTTATTACTCATTGTTTCTCATTTATATTATTATATTACTTATGTATTGTTGATATGGCATCGGTCCCTCGTTGGTGTAATTTGTCATTAAAAACTAATCTTATCTAATACAATCTGTGTACAGAATACATGCTTCAGCTCACAGATTTTTGGTGGTCTTGCTCAAGCGAGGCGGAATCGGGTGTAGGGTACCCTAAGACGAGGGGGAAAAGGAGGTAGCGTATCCCTTTTTTCACCTGAAGTGCATAAGTAGAAAAAACTTTACTTTTCGAGAACTGTAACGAAGAAACTCTCTTGTATTCGTTTCTAACGTACCTACCGCGTGTCTATGCCTTTGCATGTGGTGGTGGTGGGTGTGTTTGTGTGTGTGTGGGGGGGGGGGGGGGTATCAGGTATACTGACGGAGAGGGTTAGTATATATGCCATTTGGCCATTTGCAATGATTTAGCACCTTGTTCCACTCAACGGGCGACATATAATGTCATACCAATGCTACTGAGTGTTGCAATATACCACCACAAAAGTCCATAACTTTTTTATTATATACACCATCCAAGAAAACAAATAATTAAAAGATCGATTATATCAACCAGAAATACTTTTATTTAACAATAAAATATTTATCATCTGCAGAATAACATAAAATGAGACGGAAGTCAGGTTGTCTGCGCATGCAGGTCGATTGAAACAGAACTAGATAGATTTCCAAAAGCTATAGTTAGAAAGTTGATATCACTGGAAAACCGGTGTACATGGATTTTTAAATACCAGTCACGTGTATAAGATCCAGCCAATAGAAATGTGGTTATTTATAAAGTATATAATAATACGATGTATGATACGTTGTACTGTAGACTCCCGGTTTTCTCGTACCCAGAGTCAATTGTCATTTTTGATACATCGATGCTTCCAGCGCTTTTGGTCTTGCTAAAGGAGTTGCTGCACGTGGGTAGTGGTTCCTAGTGAAGATTTGACAACATGCATAGACAGTCAACACTCCACAAGACATGACTGCTAAGTCCAATAAGTAGAATTCTCCAGGCATTTAAGGCCACTTTCAGAATCTATGTCAAGAATCAAATGAACATTTGGCGCTATTCAAAGTTCATTCTCATTGTTTTCCTTGCGATAATCATTTACAAGAATCGATTCTAATTCTGGTCTGAATGTTTAACCCCCGTACGGTACGGCCACCGTGGACTGGTTACTTTCCACGAGTGTGCAATATTTCCACAGAAACAATTATATTAGATTCTAAACAATAATTATAGGTATAATTATCAAAAATGTAATTAATGAACCACCGGGTACAACCCGGTGCTTCAGTAATTAAAATTTTGCTGCTGCTGTTATTTATTACCTGATAAACGCATGTGTGGACATTACAGTCCACGGCAACTGTACTGTACTATACTACCGATCCTCCCAAGAAGTATCAGATTAGGACAATACCCAGCAATACCTCCCAAAAATGTTCATGGAAGCGTCGATGGGTCGAAAACAACGAATGTCGAGAAGGATTGGAGACTTTGGATTTGTGGGGTTTTTTTATTTTATTTTGCTTGCCCCACTTCACCAAGTGGTAATAAAATTAAATTGTGTGGGCAGAAAATGCGTAACCTGTCAATAAGGTCGCACCTCCCGGTACACTAATTACCACGCCATTCACATCACAGCAATTTTAATTTATTTTTAATATAACCTGTTAATAATATCCTGGTCGATGTTTCCCTGTCAACTGAAATAAGTTATAAATATGACCTATATTCAATTTATCTTTCATACTGTTTCACTGACGATATCATCTCTTGATCGTGATCCATGGAAGGTTCTTGAAGAGGAATTAGCGTCAGAGCTTGCAATAGGCCTATTTGGGGAAAAACCGATAATGTTCACCGCGTGGTAACCTACATCGTATTTCGGACGATACTGTCTCCTTCTACGTTATTCTTGACAAGTGTTTGATACGAGAAAGGCTTTAATAGAAAAAAGCACTCTCTGAAGCCTGGGGGAGAAAAATCGTTGTGAAACGAGGCGTTCAACAAACGTGAGATGCATAAATAACGCGAAAAGGGCTTGAGTATAACCTTCGACTTTAAGACACTCCCGTTTGTTGTTACAGACGATAAAAATAGAGACGATTCTAGACCAACAAATATCACAATATGTTTTTTGGATTATAGAGCATTGACTTCACTTCTAGTTCTACCAGATTGCGTAGGCCATCAGCTTGTTGATTATTCCGCCGACTTCAGGGTGTGCGCATTAAAATTGACTCGTTGGAACAAAGAAGAATTATTTTCACTGTGGATAGATACGGTTAGTTACATTAAATTTCAGTTAAATATGGCTATCAAAAAGATAGGGTTGTAAGAAGGTCTGACGTTGGTGATTGGGTAGGGGCGACCTGCTTGCTATAAACACTTTCGTTGGAAAAAAATTGCGTATTCCACACAAAATAAATTAGTTGATTCTCGGGAATTCTGCAACTAAATCACTGACGTTGGGAGGGTTTTATTTTTCATTTTTATATTTATATTTTATGAGCACAGACTGCGAGGCTTTACGCTGTCTTTTCACCCACAGAATACACAGAAAGTTCATAATTATACAATTAACTCATTTAAATTTAACCCATAAGAACGTAATACCGACTTTGATAAAATGTTCTGCAACAGAACAGCACCCAAAGATGTCTCTGGGGAAACTTGCAAGTTACATTCTAAGTGCCCTGGCAGTCGTTTCTAGGCAAGTCTTGGCTGCCTATATAGGCAGCCAAGACTTGCCTAGAAACAACTGCAAAGCCACAGATTGTAGACTGTCTTTAGTTTTGCTCTTCAGATTTCAGTTTCATATATCAATAAAAACGTAAAAAGTTTCGACACTCCCGATTTTGTTGTAATACTTGAAGACACTGCAAAGCAATAAAAAAAACGTCCAATGACGGGGTTCAATTGCAGAGAAGAATTGCCTGAGAATCGAAACGTTTTTGTTTTGACCTTACCACGGTGAAAAAAATGTTCTTTCCGTTAGGGAACTGCTAATCTCAATTTCGTGTGGAAACGAAAGAAGAATCGACTGAATTTCGCAAAGGATCATGAATCGATTCGAATTTCGAATCGAATCTTCAGGTTGTAAATATTGCACCTTTTTACAATCGTACAATTTTCAGTCCTCATCCACGTATTGTATTCAAACGGCGACTCGTTTGAAAAAAGCGGAATGTTCCAGAACAGAATCAAAGTAGTTTCGGAAACGGATTCTCTTTGGACTCTTCTACTACCATCAGGTTCCCTATAGAGAACTGGTGAAATATGAAAGAAGAGTTCAAAATGAGAAACTTGGTAGGATATTGAGACCATTTCAACGATTCGAAAATTTCCGAATCAGCGCCAGTCGAATCAAATCTTCGGGACGATTTCGAAAAGAATCGAATTCCGAAGCTTCGTTTGACCCTGATTAAGCCTACATACTCTCACATGTAAGTATTTTAATGCTTAGTTCGACTTCAGGAAATATTTCTGACGCGCGTTGCTAGATGAAAAAGCCCATATCCAGGATGGCCCCATGCAGAAATCACAACTGAAGGACTGTTTCACAAACATATCACTGCCAGATTCTGGGAGACTCGCCTGGTCTACTCCATCGGGCGCGGGAAATCTTCATTTCTCCCCACCTCAGTGCTTTGTACTTTGCCTGCGCCGTCTATATATCCTTTTGTTACTTTGAATAAACGAAAACAACAGACAGCTCACCGAGCTGTCCGTTGTTTTCGTTTATTAAAAGTTACAGAAGGAAATCTGGCTTTTTATAGCAAGCTAATTAGAAGCAACAACTTCACATATAATATGTCATTAAGAATATCTATCCGTTTCATACCTATTTATTTATTAGGGTTTAACGACACATTAACAGCCAGGGTCATATCATGTCGGTGACAGTTTTACCGGTGGAGGAAGCCGGAGTACCCGGCGTGAACCACCGAGCAACCTCCAACATCGTAACTCTGAACTCTGCACCGCGGCACAGGCAGGGTTAGATTGGTTGAAGACATGCGCACCATCGACGTGCAGTACGCCTTAGTACACAGCGTCATCGTGCCCCCATGTAGGCATTCGGGTTTAAGTGCCTTGCACAAGGACACAACGCGGGAGCACGAATCAGTCGCTGAAATGGTCACCCATCCAACTACTAACCGCGCTCGATGTTGCTTAACTTCGGTGACCTGACGAGAACCGGTTATCGCGACGCCATCGCGATCCCCGTTTCATACCTACTAACACTAAATGTCCACTTTGGCTCTTTGTTTAGCGAATGTGGTTTTACCGTGAGTAATTTGCAAGTTTTTGTTCTTTTCAGGAAAAACATTTGCAAATTTTACCCCCTGGGTGTTTATATTAATAGAAATGACAGTGTCTGTATCATGTGTCATGATTCACACACTGTTAATATAATGACCAGAAAAAAGTTACAGAACATCAAAAAATGCTGAAAAAGTCGTTTTCTTATTTTTAACCCTTTACCTAACATGAAAAGCAGACGACACATGCAAAAAGAATTCTCGAATAACTCATTTTTTTCATTTTTTGTCTCAAAAACATAGGTTATGACTCCTCATTGGAACGAGCTCAACGAGCTTGTTCCAATGAGGGGTCATAACCTATGTTTTTGAGACAAAAAATGAAAAAAATAATGAAAATTAATTGGCAATTTTTGAGAATAGCGCTGGCCGGTTTTGGTCGTTACGTTGGGTAAAGGGTTAAATGGATTTCAGCACAGATTTATAGTCAAACGTTGAAACTCATTTGGGAAAAATGTAAAGAGTCAGCTTTTGTATGTCTATACTACTCTATAGGAACGGTGTATGGAACGATGTGATCATCAATGATACAATTGCGCTAACATTTCGAAATTTTGAGATGAGCAACTGCTAGACTCCCCAACGTACTAACTCCGCACAAACATGGTTAGCATTAATTGAAGACAAGTACATCATCGGCGTGCAGTATGAATTAGTACATAGCGTCACCGTGTCCGCACATGGGCAGTCGGTATGAAATGCTTTCCACAAGCAAGTTACCGCTGATGGGAATTGAACGGCGGACCTTTCAATTTGTAGCCCAATGTTCTAACAACTGAGCCACCGCGCCCCCAATTTCCCGCGACCGCTCATTACCTATATCACCCACGGGCACGTAAATATAAGTTGGCTGAATCGTCTCGCAAGCCAAAATAATGACTATTATCATGATAATGACTGAAAAGCATATTTGGTTTCGACTGAATGCTGCCGATGACTTGATTGATTTATCTATTTGGATTTAATGACACTTTCGACAGCCAGGGTCACCTCGTTTCGTACAATTTTACGGGTGGAGGAAGCCGGAGTACCAGGAGAGAACCACCTAGCAACGGCGAGCAACTGTCAGACTCCCCAACGTACTAACTCCGCACAAGCGGGCTAGCATTGGTTGAATATAAGTGCACCATCGCCAAAAACACAGCGCCATCGTACCCCCACGTGGGTAGACGGGGTGGAATGTCTTGCCCAAGGACTGGGATCGATCCGTGGACCTATCGGTTTGAAGTTCATTGCCGTCACCACTGAGCCACCGCGATCCCGCCGATGACGTGATTAATCCTTACCTAACACGATTACAATACACTTCTAAAAAAAATTCTTGATTCACAAAAATATTCCATTTTCCCATAAAACATACTGATGCAACAATGAGCTCGTTCCAATGAAGCGTCATAAGCTTTGTTTTGCGCAAAAAAATTATCAAAATAAAAAATTTGAATGGCGTTTTTGTGCTTAGCCTTAGTGTCGACGGATATAACCGTTAGTTATGCGAAGGGTTAACCCTTTACCTAACATGAAAAGCAGACGACACTTGCAAAAAAAAAATCTTGAATAACTAAATTTTTTCATTTTTTGTCTCAAAAACATAGGTTATGACCCCTCGTTGGAACGAGCTCGACGAGCTCGTTCCAACGAGGGGTCATAACCTATGTTTTTGAGACAAAAAATGAAAATATTTTGAAAATTAATTGGCGATTTTTGAGAATAGCGCTGGCCGGTTTTGGCCGTTACGTTGGGTAAAGGGTTAAATCCTTCCATATTATCTTTGTATGCATCGTATTCGTTTATGAGCAAAATATTTTGTCCATATGCATTTGTATTGTTACAGTATGGGGAGACTGCCCACCGACTCTCTCCAGTAAAGGTTACCAAACGAATCTGTGTGAATAAATATTGACAAGATTCATCAAAGGGTAATTAACACTTAACCCTTTACCCAACGTAACGGTGAAAACCGGCCAGCGCTATTCTCAGAAATCGTCAATTAATTTTCATTATTTTTTTCATTTTTTGTCTCAAAAACATAGGTTATGACCCCTCGTTGGAACGAGCTTGTCGAGCTCGTTCCAACTAGGGGTCATAACCTATGTTTTTGAGACAAAAAATGAAAAAAATTAATTATTCAAGAATTTTTTTTGCAAGTGTCGTCTGCTTTTCATGTCAGGTAAAGGGTTAACGGAATGCCTTCATCTTACGAAAGAGCATCTGGTCTTTTATCGTGAAAATGAGTCCATCTCATCAATCTCGAGATATAGTTACAACCCCGGGGTAAATCCACTGAGTTCTTAAAGGATTCAGATGGTTAACTTTTTTCAAACCAATCTCGCCTCGTCAACCTTCAAGTGCTTGATAATAATCTACTGCCTTTGGCAAAAGACTAATAATAAAACTGTTCTGTTAAAATCTACCTGTAGTTTATCAGTCTAAATAAAATGGAGAGACACCGCAGACTCTCAACAATTTCCTTTTTAGATTTAGATTTATTTATTTAACCCTTTACCTAACATGAAAAGCAGACGACACTTGCAAAAAATACTTGAGTAACTAATTTGTTTCATTTTTTGTGTCAAACAAACTGTCATGGGGACTTCATTGTTTTTTAACATGAAAAGCAGACGACTGTTGCAAAAAATATTCTTGAATAACTATTATTTTCATTTTTTGTCTCAAAAACATAGGTTATGACCCCTCATTGGAACGAGCTCGATGAGCTCGTTCCAATGAGGGGTCATAACCTATGTTTTTCATGTTAAAAAACAATGAAGTCCCCATTACAGTTTGTTTGACACAAAAAATGAAACAAATTAGTTATTCAAGTATTTTTTGCAGAGCTATTCTAAAAATCGCCAATTAATTTCCTATGTTTTTGAGACAAAAAAATGAAAAAAAAATAATGAAAATTAATTGGCGATTTTTAGAATAGCTCTGGTCGGTTTTGACCGTTACGTTGGGTAAAGGGTTAACAGTATAAATCAAATACAATTACAATGTGATACAACTATTATATATTTACACCGTCGGGAGATGGTATAGCCAGATTTGGCTGTCTACCTGTCATGTCCCACCAATTCTGAACTCAACACTGCTAACAGTCACCCCGTACACTGCAAAAAATAAAGGTTCTTTTTAAAACCAAAACTGGTTCTATCTTGTCCCTGAGATGGAACCAGTTTAGTTTAAACAGTATTTATTTCAAATCAAATAAATTTACCAAGATTAACATTCAATTTTAACAGAATAATATATGAACTGAAGTAGATTCAGCAGTAAACTTGGGGCTTATTCAACGCAGTCGCCAAACATTTTGAAACAAAGCGAATATAAATACTGGTATATTGGTTCAAAACAGAACCAAAACTGGTTCGATATGCCAACTGTTCATATCTCCTTTGCTCAATAATGAATTGAGACAACCTCGTATAAGCTTTAAACTTACGGCTGAAACCCCCTCAATTTATGTTTAATTCTGTTAATATTTAATGTTAATCTTTATAAATTTATTTGATTTGAAATAAATACTGTTTAAATAGAAATGGTTCCATCTCAGGGACAAGATTAGAACCAGTTTTGGTTCTAAAGAGAACCTATATTTTTTGCAGTGTAGTCCTCTAGACTAGTTGATTTATAGACCTGGTGACTCCTTTATACATTTAAAGATGGACGAGTTATCCAGAAGCAGTTATTCAGAAGCAATTTATTTATTTATTTATTTATTTATTTTTTTATTTATTTATTTATTAAGGTTTAGCGACACTTTAACAGCCAAGGTCATGTCGTGTCAGTGACAGTTTTACGGGTGGAGAGAACCACCGAGCAACGACGAGCTACCGCCAGCTCCCCAACATTGTAACTTCGCACTGCAGCACAGGCAGGGTTAGATTGGTTGAAGACATGCGCATCACCGACGTGCAGTACGCCTTTGTGCACGGCGTCATTGTGCCTCCTTGTGGAGAATCGGGGTTAAGTGCCTTGCCTAAGGAAACAACACGTGAGTCCGAATCGAGCACACAGACGGTCACCCATCCAAGGACTAACCAGGCTCGACGTTGCTTAACCTTGGTGATCTGATGAGAACCGATTATCTCAACGCCACCGTGCCTCGTCAGAAGCAAGTAATAACACAGGTTAATTATAGGAGCACTGAGGTGAATAAATAATATGTGTGTCGATATCAAGTCAAAACTATGGAATAACTGCACTACCTTCCGAAGAAGAGTAATATTTTCAAACATTTTGTGTAATATCAGCGAGAAGAAAGCAGATAGTACATCTTGCCCTTCCCCAGATCGGCCAAGAGACAATTTATGGCGAAACTAGTTAATCAACGTGCACATCTCGGTGGGGGGATAACCAGGGTCTTGCATGATGCACCATTCCTTTATTTACATTTACATTTCAAGATAAAATGGACATTAGGTATGATAACTCTATTGTCCGAGTTGACAGTCTTGGCAGTATGAATTGTCGCACTGAAAGCTTTTCTGACACGAAGAGTGAAGTCTCTCTTTGAATTTCTTTTTGAATTCATTTCTATTACTTGTGGCTCATTCCAGAGTGTGAGAAAGACATATACCGATAGTCTGTCCAGTGCTTTTGTTCGAGTTTTCATAATTTATGCTTGACCTGACTGTCTTGTATTTGTGTCGGAAATACTGAAAGAGGTTCCAAATGACCCTAGGAGCTTTCCGTTTTTTCCAGTCAAACTTGAAAAGACAAGCATGTCGACACTTGCAAAAACAATTCTTGAATAACAATTTTTTGTCTCACAAACATAGGTTATTACCCCTCATTGGAACGAGCTCGAAGAGCTCGTTCCAAAGAGGGGTCATAACCTATGTTTTTGAGACAAAAAATGAAAATATAATGAAAATTAACTGGCGAATTTTGAGAATATCGGTTACCGTTACGTTGGGTAAAGGGTTAACGCGAGACGATTTTGGCTGTTACGTTGGGGAAAGTGTTAACGACCCAAGGAGCTGGAGCAACTTTTAAGAAAATGAAACGGGAGAAAAAAAATAAACCTAAAAAGATATTTCTTTCGCCTCATACCAGTTCCTGGACCTCAATCAAGTTCGTTAACCACAGCTTATGGCCCCTCATTCGAACGCGCTCGTAGAGCCCATTCCAATGAGTGTTCCTAAGCCATTGTTTGGATGAAGAAATTCAGAAACTTCAGTGCAAATACAGGACAATTCTGTCTTTAACGCCGGACTATTAGTATACTCTCCCAAAAAAGAAAGTGTGCATTCTAAAAATAACACTAAAAAAAGATATATATCATTTTCATTCATGGAAATTTTATTCAATCACAGATGAATCAATTTGTGATCAACACGAGAAATTTCATTACGCTACGACGAATACTCTTGGTGCCATGGAGAGTCAAAGACACTAAGGGTCAAACACAAAAGTCACACGCACAATATCTGGTATGACCTCCGTCTGCATCGACTACTGCTGTGCATCTACGCCTCATGGAAGCGAACAAGTTAGCATGGAAGTGTTGTGGGATGTTGTTCCATATTCTGATAAGCTGTCTTTGGAGTTCCACAAGCGTTGACGGTGCATGGGGAAGCCGGCGTAGCTGACGTTTCATTTCGTCCCATACGTGCTCAATGGGTGAGATATCGGGCGAATTTGCGGGCCAGGGAAGAACATCCATTTGTTGTTGCTGCAGATACTGTTGAACAACACGAGCTGCGTGGGGTCGGGCGTTGTCCTGCTGTAGAATGACGCCGGGGCCGTGACGTTGCAGAAATGGGACAACAACAGGTGTAAGCACTTCATCACGATATCTGGCTGCATTGAGATTGCCATCAATAATGACCAGCTCAGTTCTGTTACAGGCAGTGATGCCACCCCACACCATGAGAGACCCTCCCCCATAACGGTTTCGCTCCACGATACATGGATCTGCGTAGCGTTCGTTTCGACGTCTGTACACTCTCTGGCGGCCATCTGATGATGAAAGATGGAAACGACATTCATCTGTGAATAAAACACGTCGCCTCCAGTGTAAGGGATGCCTGAGATGTTATCTACACCACTGCAGTCGAGCACGACGATGACGTAACGTCAAAATCGGACGAATTGCAGGTCTTCGAGGACGTAAGCCGTATTCTCTCAGCCGGTTGATTACTGTTTGAGGATGTATCCGTCTCAGGTTAGGGATGTTCCTGGCTGTCGTCGTTGCCGTTTGTTGCCAGTTCCGGAGATGGACGATACGGATATACCGATCTTGTGCAAGGGTCGTAACTCGAGGTCTCCCGGAGCGGGGTCGGTCTCGAACGTTATCATGTTGTGCATGTCGATGGACTAGCCTGTCTACAGCGTTACGGTGGCAGTTCAAATGCTGGGCAACCTCTCTGTGTGTTCTGCCAGCTCTAATCATACCCAGGGCAAGGAGACGTTGATTTATTGTCAATCTTGGCATGCTAATGTGGAGTCGTTTTAACAGCAGCGCAAGTTTGAATGTGAACGATAGGAAGGCCTTACTTTAGTATTTAAATACCCAAGGATTCACACTGCTGCATGAATTTTCAGACTCTCCACGTGCAAAACATGCCCTTTCACAAACGTGCAGCACGTCATTTAACGTTAATGCAATTTTAACGGGGAAAGCTGTTTTTGTGTTCAATATAACTTATTCATGAACAGGTTAACACTATTTACACCTACGAAATTATTTTTTTGGAGTTTGATCAATTTCTGCAATGCACACTTTCATTTTTGGGCGAGTTTATTATGGTTGTTACGTTTGGGGAAGGATTAACGACCAAAGGAGCTGCAGCAAACTTTTAACAAAATAAAAGTGAAAGGAAAGACCAAAAAAAAAAAAACCAACAAAACAAAAAAGCACAAAAAGATATTTTTGTATCGCTTCTAAGGTTTTTAACCCTTTACCTAACCTGAAAAGCAGACGACACTTGCAAAAATAATTCTTGAATAACTAATTTTTTTTCATTTTTTGTCTCAAAAACATAGGTTATGCCCCCTCGTTGGAACGAGCTCGACGAGCTCGTTCCAACGAGGGGTCTTAACCTTTGTTTTTGAGACAAAAAATGAAAAAATTAATGAAAATTAATTGGCGATTTTTGAGAATAGCGCTGGCCGGTTTTGGCCGTTACGTTAGGTAAAGGGTTAAAGTCGAAGAATGTGCACTTTTGGCCTCATATTTAACATTTTTGCCATTTGTAAAATATATGGTTAAGAAAAGATAAGATTTATTCAACAAATACACCAGAATAAAGGCAGATTGCTACGCACAGAATCAACATAAACAGAATCATAAAACACACTAATTCATATGACAAACATAAATCATATTACAGATGAGTCATGAATATGATAATATGATATGGTTATGAAGGCAAATTGTGCTGTTCTTTTTCCAGGAAATAATTCAAATTGTTAAAATGTTAATGGCGATTTTTGTAAAACACTGGGGTGGATATTTCAGGACGGCAGGTTTTTTGTAAAGCACTGGGCAGATATTTCAGGAACGTGAGGTTTTTGTAAAGCACTGGGTGGATATTTCAGTAACGTAAGGTTTTTTGTAAAACACTGAGTGGATATTTCAGTAACGTAAGATTTTTTGTAAAGCATTGGGTGGATATTTAAGTAACGTTAGGGTTTTTTGTAAAGCACGGAGTGGATATTTCAGTAACGTAAGGTTTTTTATAAAGCGCTGGGTGGATATTTCAGTAACGTAAGGTTTTTTGTAAGCGCTGGGTGGATATTTCAGTAACGTAAGGTTTTTTGTAAAGCGCTGGGTGGACATTTCAGTAACGTAAGTTTTTTTTGTAAAACACTGAGTGGCTATTTCAGTAACGTAAGGTTTTTGGTAAAGCACTGGGTGGATATTTAAGTAACGTTAGGGTTTTTTTGTAAAGCACGCAGTGGAGATTTCAGTAACGTTACGTCTGGGGTTAAGAGTTCATAGAGTTTAGAGTTTTAGGTTGCACAAACGGCAATTCAATTAAACAATTTTGCTTTCAGCAATGAATTTTGTGGGATGTGATCTCTGTCATCCATTAGTATGCGTGTCGGGAATTATCATAGTCACATCAACATTATCATTTTTATACTTGTTAACGTGCGTGGGATTTGAAAGAGAATATAAACTGCCAATCACCAGTTATCGGAATGTATATCTGTAAATTAAAATTATCGCAATGTACATATAATCATCTGTAGTCGTATGTCTTATGGCCAGTGGCGTGGACACGGGGGGGGGGGGGGGGATTGGGTGGACGCATCCCCCCACTTTCCTTCAAAGTTGGTCCTCGAAATATGTCCAAAAATGGCATAAAAATTGTAAGGGGTTAAGGTCCATGGGGGTTAAGTTGTAGATTTCTAGAGTGTCCTAATATCTGTGTCGGTGATAAGGTAGGCAGTGACTGTCGACAGTACATGAAAAACTTCAAAATAACCGCTCAGATGCAAGGAAATGGGAGTTTTTGAACCCTGGAATTCAAGATTTTGATTTCCAGGGTTCAAAGTCCCCTCCCCCCCTCCCTCCCCCATCGACGACCCTTGACCACCCCATATCGGACACATTTATTTCCCTTTATAGTGAAAAGCCTAATTATTGTTACCTTGGTTATCTAGCTCAAACTTTAAGGACGCAAAATTCTGAGATGTGAAGGCTTGGAAAGCTTTTCCCGCGCACACCACTCTCACCCCCCCCCCCTATTAAAATGGAGCTAAGACAGGCTCTGCGAGTTTGTACGCAAACCCACCCACCCACCCACCCACCCACCCACCCACCCACCCACCCACCCACCCACCCACCCACTTGCTTTGGACTGGCTACGCCACTGCTTATGTCTTACATGTATGTAGTCCCATCAGGGCCATAAGTAACAAAAAATTGGGGGGAGACGACGTTGGTGTCCGGCGGATCGGTCATATATCGCCTGAATATTTGCAGGTCCGTAACTAACAAAACAATTTGGGAAGTGTGGGGCGTCGGTGCCAGACGGCTCGGTCACCTCGCCCAACTATTTGGAACACACCAAACTGCTTTTATCAAAGACTTATATACTGCAAATATACTTTCCATTGATAAAATACTTTCATGGCAGGACATTTATTAGAGTTTTATGACAGTGCTATGAATTACACACCAGCTAGGTACTCGACCATCTGGGTGTTTTAAACAGGCCAAAAAATCATTTATTATTATTCACTCTCTTACTCTCTCTCTGGATGTGGAATTCTACTGAGTAGTTATTGATTTTTCTAATTTGTCTATATTTTTTATCGGGCAAGCCGGGGGGGGGGGGGGGGGCACTAAAAATTTGCAAGACTACTGACGTCCTATTTTTTATTCGGCTCCTTTTTACACCCACCCACCCACTACGTGCAAATTTTCTACTACTGATCTCAGACACCCACCCCCACTCTCCCATTAAAATCCAAAATAAACTTATAAACTTAGTAGGCACACCTGTCTTTAGGGGGTTTTCATAATGTTCTTAAACTGGTACCACCAATTTAAACCTCTGTGGGCTGCTGTGAGCCCCAATCTACAAATGACAAGCTGTTCATTATCAGGCTTGACCAGAAGCAGGTCTACATATGCGGGAACAAATTTTCATTTGAATTGTTCCCAAAATATTGTCTCCACATTTTCTACATTTCTAACAAGACACCCACCCCCTACTAACGTGTGACATTTTCCCAGATTAAGCCCAATATTCTCACATATAAAGCCTCCTGGTGTTGTATTTATGTTAAGAGTGTGATGTACAATATCGTCTTTAAGGTTTGAAACACAAATGATGGTATATATTAGCTGATATATTGATATATTTTTAAAAAATTGAAAAAATTGCACAAGTTGGAAATGCACATTTTTGGCGCACTCAAGGAGCCCATCCAACCTCACGTCACGTCTTGCAAATTTTTGGTGCCCCAAAAGAGTAAGTATATTTGGGTCAAGCAAGAGAGGACGTCTGCCTAACTTGGTATTTCATAATTTCTTGCTCAACATATGCCCGATGAAACCCATGATTCCGAGATTTTTCTTTTTTAGGGAGGGGGGGGGGGGGCGGCACCCCTACCCCACCCCCAGAAGTTACACCCCTCAGTCTTATGGCTTATCATTTGTATGATTTCCGGTTTGGGGACAGACATTTTGAAAAAGAAAAGAGAAAAATCAATGAATAGAACAATGAACCATGTTGACTTGAATAAGCACAGACAAATTTGCTGATTCTGGACAGTTCACACAATATGATCAACTCGAAAGGCGTCCAGAATTGCAATATAACCCCTCCCATCTCCCATCCTCCCCGTCCACCCACAATCAGAGCCATAGCTATCGACAGCAGTTGGCTAGAAAAGAGGACTAGAGGAGCAAGGGAAATATAAAGTAGGTAAATGTATGTTCATCAATTTGCATCACCATATTATTTTCGTACAAATAGCCAAATTTCTGACTTCCGGAAATCCGCGTTGATTGTCGCATAAATATATATTATCACCATTATGGGGTTGTCGTTGGGTCAGTTGATATGGTGACAGGGCATTTATGGCTATGTGGTTGGGTGCCGTAGACCCGGGATCGACTCTCGGCCGGGCCACCTTCCCAAAAAACTTTGCAGTTTCAGTTCAGTTCCAGAAATATGTCTGGTGGAATTCCCGTTGACATATAAAATTAAAATTCAAGCAGTTGCGTCTTCATAAATCTTCCATTAACCCTTTACCTAACGTGAAAAGCAGACGACACTTGCAAAAAAAATTCTTGAATAACTAATTTTTTTCATTTTTTGTCTCAAAAACATAGGTTATGACCCCTCGTTGGAACGAGCTCGACGAGCTCGTTCCAACGAGGGGTCATAACCTATGTTTTTGAGACAAAAAATGAACAAAATAGTGAAAATTAATTGGCGATTTTTGAGAATAGCGCTGGCCGGTTTTGGCCGTTACGTTGGGTAAAGGGTTAAATGAGATTCATGTGTTTAAAAGCTGGGACGATAGACCTTTTTAATTATCACCATTATGTTTATGTACAAAATGTTGAATCAGAGTCGAGCTCTTGTTTCTTAGGCTATATCTCGACAAGTCGAGATATAGCATGAGAAACAAGTGCGAAACTCTGATACAACACATTGCACATAAACATAACTGTGATGATAGCTTTATCTTACAATTCAGAGGACGCGGTGGCATTGCGGTAACCGGTTCTCGTCAGATCACCGAAGTTAAGCAACGTCGAGCCCGGTTAGTCCTTGGATGGGTGACCGACTGAGCGATCGATTCGGTCCCGTGTTGAGTCCTTGGGCAAGGCATTTAACCCCGATTGTCCAAATGTGGGCACCATGACGATGTACTAAGGTGTACTGCACGTCGATGGTGCGCATGCCTTCAACCAACCCTGCCTGCAGTGCGGAGTTACGATGTCGGGAAGCTGGCAGCTGCTCGTCGTTGCTCGATAGTTCTCTCCGGGTCCTCCGGCTTCCTCCACCCGTAAAACTGTCACCGACACGATACGACCTTGGTTGTTGAAGTGTCTCTAAACTTCAATAAATAATAAATTAATAATCTTACAATTCTCAAATGTAATAACTTGATTAACACTTTACGTAATGAATCTGAAGCATCCTTCCACGTAATTTACAAATTTAACTGTTAAAAAACATTTTAAAAATATCAACAAAAGCATATCACGTGACCCCTCATTGGAACGAGCCCGACGAGTGTTAACTGGTACATTTATATCAGATTTCATTTCCAGACTCATAGAAATGCTTGTCTCTTCGATTGAAACTTATGCGGATGCCTTGAAGTCCTCGGATAAACTTGCTGAGCGCGTGCATGTTCAACTTTCCGAAAAGACTGTGCACTTTAATGCTTACAGTGATTCAGGTGCAAAAGGAGAAAAGTAATATGGCTCCAGGGGGGGGGGGGGGGGGGGGGGCGGGGGGGGGGGGGGTAGGAAAACATTTGCAGACACCGATGCCGATTTTTTGTTTTTGACCTGTCGGAGGACCCACCCACCCATCCCATGTAATTTTTTCCAGTTCTACAATTTTTTTCCGGGGTTATCTGAACCACCCACCCCCACTAAATACATTCTTCTGCATCATCCTTCCCACCATACAGCACCATAACCAATTGTATCATACAGCATTGAGTGATTGACCTTGTACAGTAGGAGAGGTCTTGAAAGAACATCCATTTTATCAGACCAAAGTGGTCTCTTAAGGCAGATGGTCTCCAATAACAAATCAAATATAGAGTAGAGCTGGTATGTCCAGGTATGTGCATATAAAACATGGTCTCCAAAGACATCGGTCTCTTAAGGCATGTTCTATTGTAATTCATTAATACTCTTGAATATCATATCATTAAC
This sequence comes from Pictodentalium vernedei, assembly GCA_031216915.1. Lineage (NCBI taxonomy): Eukaryota > Metazoa > Mollusca > Scaphopoda > Dentaliida > Dentaliidae > Pictodentalium > Pictodentalium vernedei. Next base: position 280,567,370 of record CM062288.1, read on the forward strand.
TTTTTACCTATAGTTATCTCTCCATGTGTTCAGACATGTTGTAGAAACCAACAGTTTATATGGTATTCGACAGAGTTCAGAGAGCTTTGTAAAATATTATACAAATTCAGGGGGGAGGAGGGTTCAGGTTCAATCAGGTTCAATGTTTAGTAGTTTTTGTGTTACTTACTTCCTACAACAGCAATAAGAGCCATTGGTGTTTTCGTAATAGGTCTGGATACATCGTTGTATCCGTTCCTGCAGCTGAAATTTGTAACTGTTCCTGACTTCACATAATTGTCTTTGCTCCTCATCTAAGCCAGCCGATCTCGCCAGGGTGAACATATTTGAAATTTAATCAAACGGAACACCCTCGAGATAACTTATCCTTAGAGTGCAGTGCTTGATAATTGCAGTTAGTGATGCATTTTAACTTGCATTATTCAATATGTCATACATTGTATCACTATAAGCCGAATCATAGCTCAGCCGCAATAACAGTTTTATAATCGTATATAACCCATAGTAGGTACCCCCTGATAACTTGAGTGTCTTTATATTTGTTCTTGAATGATACTTCACTGATTATGGTATACAGTTTTGCCCAAAAGTGTCTGAGGAAAAAATTTGCAAGCATCGGAAATTTTTTTGTTGTTGTCCTCCTTGACCACCCACCCACCCCGGCATCAGTGTTTTGCAAATTTCCCCCCCCCCCCCCCCCCCCCCCACTGGTGGCTCTGTAATTTAATAATCATACTTTTTGAGAAGTGTTTCTCTCTTTCGCTGCCTGCCTGCCTGAAGGCCCGCCTGCCCGCCCGCCCACCCGGACGCGCGCCCGCCCACGCGCCCGCCCACGTGCCTGCCCGCCCGCCCGCCCGCCCGCCCGCCCGATACCCGCTCGCACAATCCTTCCTCTCTCTCTCTCTCTTTCTCTCTCTCTCTCTCTCTCTCTCTCTCTCTCTCTCTCTCTCTCTCTCTCTCTCTCTCTCTATCTGTCTCTCACTCGCTCTCATCGTATATAGAAACGTACATGGTCCGTCGCAACTGCATTAACGTACAAGAACCGTCGCAAACGCGTCCCGAAACCAACCAAGCCGGTTGTATTAAGCAATTGCAAGATACAGATTTCCTATCGGGGCCCCCGAAACACGCTGTATTCGGGAAATGACGGATCCAATACATACTTATTGTAAGCTAAAGTAATATATTTAGGACTGTTAAACTATAAAGACACCTTAATAACAAAAGGATGCCAGGAGAAATTTTAAACTAATCACTACACAAACCATTTTTTTTGAACTAGCGGAATGGCCCGTCCTAGGATGGTTAGCCAGCCCATACGGCGGAGAATTTCTCGTTGCATAATAATCAAAACTTGGATTTCTAGATAGACTGAGTCACCGAATCACACACTCCCCATTTATATAACAGATATGGGATTGAAGCAAAATAAAATGCTTATTTTTGTTCCCGTTCAACACTCAAACACAAAGAGGAGAAGCCCGGATGACATGAAATTATAAGAATCAAGGGACGTAAGTCACGTTCGTGATTTTTTGTTCCATTTATTTCTCAGTTTGAATGCATGATCAAAATGGTCAACTGCATCCGCACTAACTCTAAACATAAATGTGCTGATCTCACTGGTAATCCCACTGGTCTTGAAAGAAGCAATGAAATAAAAATAAAGTATAATTACTTGTTAGACCAAACTATCCTAGCAATGTTATAGAAAATTTCAAGATTGAATATTCTAGGAGGGCACTGCGAAGCTTCGAAATTCAATTCGATTTGAAATCGTCGTCTCGATGATTCAATTCGATTTTGAATCGCCTTGATTTGGAAATTTTCTGGTTTTCCATCATCTGGTCTCCTGTACAGTACACCCCCCCCCCCCTCCTGTACGGGAGGGGGGATTTCCTGTACAGGAGACCAGATGATGGAAGAAGAGCGTAAGGAGATTCCGCTTTCGAAACTACTTTGATTCCGTTCGAAAGGAATGGTTTTGCGCGCCGAAGGCGCGCAGGGACGATATGGGCAACAAGCCCCTTTCGACCCTCGGTGACTGTAGATGATTTTGATTGTCTGGGCGTGGCAAAGGAGGAATGTAGAAGGAAGCAGCTTATCCTCTTCTATGTTTTTTGCGGGACTTCTTCTTTGGAGGTGGTTGTGATGGAGAAGAGTTTGTAGAATCTTGTGGTGGTTGTGGTGGAGATGAGTTTGTCGGGTCTTGCTGGTTTCTTTTGTTAATGAGATCTTTGGCCATTCTGGAGATTTCATCCGAGCGCTTATCACCATCTTTGCACTTTTCCTGGAGCTTATTACACTGCACCCTCAGTTCCCTTGCTTCTGTTATCAGTGCGGCCAGTGTTGGTTGGTTGGCAGAGTCTCCCTTGCCCGGGCTGTCCGGAAGCGAAGGAAGAGGGGAGTGAGGGGTGGGAGGCGGCGAAAAAACAACTTCCAGTTCCTCCTCAGTCTCCACTGGATGTTCCTCATCCAACTGTACCGGCTCAGGAGCCGGCAGTTGATTGGGTGTACCAGTGGAACTAGGAGGGGGAACTGGTGGCTGCCTCCAGAGCCTCCACCCCTCACTCAACTCTTTCTTCCTATTCCGGAAGGCCTCCAAGCGCCGGGCGTCCCTGCGCTTGATCGATGGGCTCTTCTTCTTTTTCTTGTGTCTCTTTTCAGGGCCTCCGTGCCCCTTCGGGTGAGGACCAGTGGGAGAGGGGATCCTCTCTCCAAAGGTGCCACCTCTACCCGAAGAGGTTGGTGTTGTTGTTGGCTTCACAATTGCATATTCCACTTTCAGGTGGACGCTCAAGCCTATTTCCTGGATAGTCCAGGAGACAGGGCATGAGACGCCCAGAGCTGAAATGGCTTTCACTAGTCTAGCTGGTAGTTCCATCGCTATCTAGGTGTGCACCTGATTCCGTTCTGAAAAAATCCGCAATTTTATTTGACTTTCTAAAACAGTCGCGCCTCACTTGAGTGGAGATCGCCAATATTGACGGCTGTAAGAAGCTCTAATATTTACAATTATTTACAATTTGAAGACTGGACATGCAGTTCGATTCGAAGTCATCAGCCTGATTCGGATCAGGAATCGATTCAATCCGAAATTTGAGATTCGCAGACATCTGGGGGCAATGGGGAGGGGCACAGGTATCCAAAATGTTCAGTCGACTCCGGGTATGAGTTAAGACCAGGAGTTGACAGCGTATCGTAAATTGCAATGTTACACTCAGTTATATTGACATATATATTTATTACTTTCCAAAGTGTGATTTACTTTGATTTCTGGGTTTGATTATAAACGATAACTTCACAAGTGAATTATGCAATCAACAATTGTGTCATGTATCCGTGTGCGCAAACGAAGACGCTTTGCCGTAGGTGTAATGGGGACTTCATTGTTTTTTGGTTGTTTTTTTTTTTGTTGCTTTTTTTTAACCCTTCACCTAAAATGAAAAGCAGACGACACTTGCAAAAAAAATTCTTGAATAACTATTATTTTCATTTTTTGTCTCAAAAGCATAGGTTATGACTCCTCATTGTAACGAGCTCAACCCCTAATTGGAACGTACCAAACACAAATCATTCCAATGAGCTCGTTGCAATGAGGAGTCATAACCTATGTTTTAGAGACAAAAAATGAAAAAATAATGAAAGTTAATTGGCTTTCTGAGAATAGCGCTGGCCGGTTTTGACCTTTACGTTAGGTAAAGTCTTAAATATTATAATTATCGTTAATAATGAAAAGTAACAAACAGAGTAATCGTTTGACTGGACTGGTTACGTGAAATAATTCATTCGAGGCGAGGGACTATATTGTAAAACACTCGTGCGCATTCGCTCACTCGTGTTTGTACAACGTCCCTCACCTCTCATGAATTATTTCACGTAACCAGCCCAGTCAAGCGATTACTCTCTATATATAGTCGCTAGAAGGGAACAGGGTGCCATCTGTAATACTAAGGCATTGATATGGCACCTTGTTCCACTCAAGGGACGAATTATAAAGCTTTAGAAATCACCCTGCCGAATGTATATTTTATAGCTTCTTTGTTTGATGCCTATCGACCAAACTCCGCCGTTATATCTGATACCCCAACTCCCACACTCCCCCGCCCACCCTTCCCCCATTAGCATTGGCACACGTAAGATGCGTTTGAAACGAATATAAGACTTTCTCAGTTGCAGCTATTGGAAAGTAAAATCTTTTCCACTAGTGCTGTTTCAGCGGGAAAAGGCACGCGCTGCCCATGCATTTTGCCCCCAGCTCCAGGGCAAAGTGACAGCTGCTCCTGCTTCCGGCATCCTTGCAGGTAAAGCTAACAAAGTTTAGACAAATCTTCCTGATTCTGAAATCCGATTAATATCTCAATAACATTGGCAAATTGTGCTTCAAAATGAAGGTTGTTTCGCATTGAACCCGAACAAATACATATCTACAACCGGTACTGAAGCTTTTGTCCCGACGGTACCGGGACAAAATTATTTTATATGAAATTCCTAACTGAATGAGGGTAAATGGGCTAATAATTGTATATGGCAATTACACGACATACTTTCAGCTTATTTGTGAATGAAGGGGCGCGGTGGCTCAGTAGGTAGAGGTGCAGGCTGCAAGCCGAGAGGTCCTCGGTTCGAATCCCACCTGCGGCAACCGCGTTGTGTCCTTGGGCAAGACACTTCATCTCCATTGCCCGCGTGGGGGCACGATGACGCCGTGTACTAAGGCGTACTGCACGTCGATGGTACGCATGTCTTCAACCAATCTAACCCTGCCTGTGCTGCAGTGCGGTGTTACGATGTTGGGGAGCTGGCAGCTGCTCGTCGTTGCTCGGTGGTTCTCTCCGGGTACTCCGGCTTCCTCCACCCGTAAAACTGTCACGGTCATGATTAGCCATTGTGCATAAATATGTGACCTTAAACATCAATAAATAATATTTGTGAATGAACATTTCAAAACACTCTAAAGGGGCATAATCTGTCTGCACTACACCTCGATAAGGCCGATCATTTTAACTTTCCAAACGTGGCATCAAAGAGAATGAAAACACCGTTATCGGCTACTTAAAAGAAATCATTCTGTGGTGACATCAAAGTAATCATAAAGCACGATTTTCGTGCTTTATGATTACTTTGATGTCGCCACAGAATAATTGGTACGATGTCATGTTTGTCTTTGCGATCTTGGGGACTGGGTTGGTTTAAATGCGAATTTCTCCCATCTGGTTGTGATGTCACCCAATTGCTGACTTGTGACGGTACCGGTATCGGTTTCGACGGGACAGGCTCTGTCCCCGTCCCGGTACCGATTATGTTGGTACCGGTGGTACTTGACATGCCTGTCTACAACTAAACTGGTCGAAGCGGAGTCCAGTAATGTCTGTAAGTCTGTTACCGCATTTCGTTTAGAGCTGTAAATTGATGCTAGTTATAGCAAAACTCCATGGCAAAAGTTGCCTCGTATATCTCAAAACTGGTCTAGGATATCAGACAAATCGATTTGGCAACAGCTTGTATATTGAGAATCTCCAGCGAGTCCCCCAGGTTATATCGAAATTTGCAAGACTGAGCATTAGCGAGGTCCAGACCTAATTTACTGGGCGAGTGTTGTAAATCACGATATAAACTGGAGTTTCTATTTATCGTCCGTTTTGTTCACTTTAAAACATTCGATATTTTGCTTTCATATTAATCAGTGATATAAATAAAGCCTTCCGTCGGTTTCATTGGTCAGTTTCAAAACTAGACAATTTGATTGGCCGAACAAAATACAACTTGGCCATATTTTCATAATTTGCATAATTGGGGTTGAAAAATTTTATTGGTCAATTTCAAATATGGACAGTTTGATTGGCTGAACAAAATACAACTGGGTCACATTTGCATAATTTGAGTAGGGAGAATTTACGTTATCTGTCCTATTAGGTTGGGTAAAATTGCATTAACCCTTTGCCTAACATAACGACCAAAACCGACCAGTGCTATACACAATTTTTTTTTATTTTTGCTTCCAAAACAAAGGTCATTGAAAACAAAGGTTATGACCCCTCATTGGAACGAGCGCGTCGCGCTCGTTCTAATGAGGGATCATAACCTATGTTTTGGAAGCAACAAATGAAAAAAAATTAGTTATATGAGGATGGGTTTTTTCAAGTGTCGTCTGCATCACACGTCAGGTAAAGGGTTAAAAAGTCATACTAAATCGTTAATTTGTGCATATGTGTATCATATGATAAACAGAATATGAAATAAGTGTTTTTCTCATATGATATTTATGAAACTCGTCCGAACTTTCTGTTTGGGGTTCGCCAGAGGCTCGCCCAAACGGAAAACACTTAGACTCGTTTCAAAAATATCATATGAGAAAAACACTCATTTCATATCCTCTATATCTCTGTTAATCAAGGGAAATCACTTTACACCAGCGGTAGTCTGTGCGCAAACTCCACGAAAAGTGAGTAAACAAATAACGCATGCAGAATGTGACTTGTGTGATGAGAGTTTGATTTTCCAGGTGAAACCTCTTTGTGATTGTTTCAGTCGTAATCAGTCACCCATCACGTACTGCACGGCACGTTTGAAGATCATTCGCTTGACATTTCTCTCGACAACATGGTACCCCGACTCCAAGGACTTGATATTGCTACTATTCAATTTGTTGAGGAGGGGCGTCGCTTAGAGCGATTTGAGGATGGGGAAGTGAAACCTTCCCAATAATTTTTCCAGTCGGACATTTTCAAACCGACTCACTCTTGCCACACACACGGTCGGTCATACAAATGGAGACCTATATTACCCGATTTGGACTATAGAGAGTCCAGTATGATCAATTTGGAGTTACGGTACGGGAGAGGTGGGCAATATACTGAAAAACTGAACCGATACCGAAATCATGGGGATACCGAAAAACCGAACCGAACCAATCATTAAATACCGAAACCATCTGTATTTTCAAATGTTCCTGCATCTGCCATTTATAAGACCTTGTTGAGGCTTGATAGCAGCTGAAGTGTTCATTTTTATGAAAGAAGTGACTGATTTTCTTTTCAGTTTTGTTAACCAATAAAGGCCTTGTCGGTCGTCCTGAATTCCCACTGGACGACAGACTGTATATGTCTAGTTGCTTAGCAGTGATTTCTCGTCAAGTATTGGCTGCCTTTTGAGGCAGCCAAGACTTGACTGGAAATTACTTCCCACGTGATTTGTCTATTGTCAGCAGGACCTCCCAACGATAGCAAGTAAAGGGCACGTGCTCCGAGATCGCAAAAGACTCAAATAGGTCTTTAAATGTTATGGTGTGTTTGGAACATGTCACATACTATAGATATGATTTCTGTTGGCAAAAGAAAGCCAGTCTTGAGGTCATTGGCAATGACTTTTGTGGCGTTGTGGTAGAATGGTACAAGAACAACTTATTCTGTATTTTTTCTGATGTGAAATCCCCTTTGGTGCTATCAGTAAATCTCACTCAAGTCAGATACCGAATACCGTCATCTTCGGGACGCTCCCGGTAGAGGGACTGGTCAGGGCGGAGTGATACCCTGATGATGTAGTCAGAATATTGATATTTATCAGCCGTGACTTGATCCGTCACAGTCGCGGCATATTAAGTTTAAACCTCCGCCTCCCCCAAAATATACACAACCGGTCATCTTCGGGACGATCCCTGTAGAGGGAATGGTCAGGGCGGAGGGATGTCTTGATGTGGTAGTCAGACTGTTTATATTTATCAGCCGTGACTTGATCCGTCTCCAGAGGCGGAGGAGCCAGGGAGGGCAATGGGGGGGGGGGGGGGGGCACGTGCCCCTTCACTTTTTTTCACAGATATAGTTTCGCAGTTACACAATGAGTTAAAATGTGCGCATGCAAACGTGTCAATATACAGACATTCCTGTAACATTTTTTGCATATCCAAACAATATTTAGCCAAAGAATCGCACTTTTGGTCGCTTCGTTCCGTTTCTTATATTTCAACTATCTTCCAACCCGCAGGCTGGCCTTCGGGTTGGAAGATGGTTGAAGTAGAAGAAACGGACAGGACAGTGGCCACATAGCGGCATATTCATCTAAATAACAGACAACGTAGAGAGTCATGGTGCATTTACCGATATACGATTGTAACCTTTTCTCACACTGGGTCGAACAATGGTAGCATTGTAATTTTGTGCCCCACCACTTTTATCGAGCTTCCACCGCCCTTGTCCGTCACAGTCGCGGCATATTAAATTTAAATCCCCGCCTCCCAAAAAATATACACAACTGATCATCTTCGGGACGTTCCCGGTAGAGGGAGTGGTCATGGTTTCTGGTTATGTCTTCTTTGACCGTTCTTCGTCATACGGTTCCTTTCGTGAAGTTCAAATTGAAAAGATGATACGGAAGAAGGTTATAGGGATATGCTGGGCTCCATCTTTTCCGTCTCAGTTCTGGCCTTTTCCTTTTTATGTACAGCCTGACTGACCCTTTTCACTTAGTTTTTGTCTGTTTGTCGATCGTATCCCATTTGTTCACCTGTTCATGGCCAAATTTATGCAGGAGCTGTTTGAGTTCCTCAGATATGTTCCCGTGAATATACTTCGTATAGTAAATGTTTAACCAGCTACGACACTGCGGGGTGGAGGAGTTGTCTGCCCTCCCCAATTACGCCTAAAATTTTAAAAGTTGGAAATTCGGTGATCTAAATTTTAAAAGTTGTAAATTCAACCTACAGTACGTGGAGAGTGGATTGCAACGAAATCACCAGGAGAGTGGAGTTATCACCCAAAGTATTACTTTCAAATTCTGGACATGTGGACAAAAAACACAAGCAATGTTTCAACCAATGGACCTCCGGGTAAAAAAATACAAGCAATGTTTCAGCCAATGGACCTCCGGGTAAAAAATACAAGCAATGTTTCAGCCAATGGACCTCTTGGTAAAAAATACAAGCAATGTTTCAGCCAATGGACCTCTGGGTAAAAAGTACAAGCAATGTTTCAGCCAATGGACCTCTGGGTATAACTCGGAGGTCCATTGGTTGGAACTTTGCTTGTACTTGTTATGCTTTGCAACAAATTTGCAATTATTGCTTGGGTGGAATCTCCACTCTGCGGGTGATTTAGTGATAATACACTCTCCACGGACTGTAACCTGCTCTCGTCATATTCTTTCGGTCAGAGCCTAAGTGATTTTAAAATTTTCAAACAAATTCTCCGACTTTTCCGATTAGCTGACAAAATTTTCCGACGCGAATTTGCGACCGGTTCGGTTTTTCGACTTCACCTCCCCGTTTGCCTTACACTGACCCCAGGCTACACAGGACTATAGACTGACAGCTATTCAACCAATACCTACTCCTTCCAACTAACTGCCAGTCAGTTGGAAGAAGTAGATATTGGCTGAATAGCTGTGATTCTCTAGACCTTGTGTAGCCTGATCTGTGAAGGGGAAAACTGGACCTACCTGGGGAAATGCATTTTTCTTGTGGATAAAATGACTAGATTTAAGCCAGAGGGAGAACCCAGAATTAATCTAAGGGGTTCAGAAACTACTCCCCCCCCCCCCCGGGGGAGGCCCATCTCCGGACTCCCACAATCGAGATAAGGGTAACCCCTCTCGAACTCCCAACTCGAGCTTGCGGCCTTCGGGACATGCCTACGGCAAATCATATCAACAGTAATTTTGTGACCTGCTTCTAACACGACTTAATCTTTAACCATTTGACCCGTACGGCCGCTTTTTCGGCTCAGGATCGCGAGACAACCTGTATTCATTAAGTAGGTAGTTGATCAATTAATTTGTGTGGTGGACCAATCAAGCCATAAGGCTGCACGTTGAAAATATTGATTGGTCGTCCCCTAAGTAACGAATATAGACTCTTCCTATTGCTGACACTGCACTGGTGTGGAAGATACCATCAGGGTTCAAAGGGTTAACGGCCTATTTTAGATTTTCGCGATCGCAGAGCACGTGCAACATACCATCATTACGTCAATAGACAAATCATCATGGTAATATTTATAGCCAGTTCACCGCTGACCAACTGACTGGACGTGTACACATTGCAGTCCAGTGGGAAATAATTACAGTTTGTACCCCGAGTTCCAATGTATTCTATGTGCCTATCGGCACATAGAACACATAGGAACTCAGGGGAGGAAACTGTTGCCCACGGCTTCAAAGGTTAACAGAACTGGAAGAAAATTTAATTTAGTAACTTCTTCAGGAAAATGAACTCTTCAGGTTCAACTGCTATTAACCCTTTGAACCTAAGAGGACGGCTCTCCGGCCTAGACACACGATACGCCATAAGTTCATTAACCCTTTACCTAACATGAAAAGCAGACGACACTTGCAAAAAAATTCTTGAATAACTAAATTTTTTCATTTTTTGTCTCAAAAACATAGGTTATGACCCCTCGTTGGAACGAGCTCGACGAGCTCGTTCCAACGAGGGGTCATAACCTATGTTTTTGAGACAAAAAATGAAAATATTTTGAAAATTAATTGGCGATTTTTGAGAATAGCGCTGGCCGGTTTTGGCCGTTACGTTGGGTAAAGGGTTAAGGATGACTGCTAACTGAATGTGTTGGGTAAACCAATTAATAATATATTCAACGTGCAGCCACCAAGGCCGCACGTTGAAAATAATAATTGGTCCACCCCCAAATAATGAATATAGAATCTACCAGTTGCTGTTATTGAACTGAAGTGGAAAATACCACCAGGGTTCTAAGTGTTAAGACTAAACAACGCCTTTTAAATCGCGAAGGTAGGAAAATTAAAAAATACAGATGGTTTCGGTCTTCAATGATTGGTTTGGTTTGTTTTTACGGCATACCCATGTTATCGGTATCGATTCGGTTTTTCGGTATACTGCCCACCTCTAGCAGTTGTATCCATCATTTCGTCAAACCATGATGTGTAACCAATGGACCTCAGGGTAAAAAACACAAGATTTGATTTGTGTTTGGCAAATCTCAGTTAAGTCAGAAAGCCTACCGAATAGCGAAACCGATACCGAACTCAAAATGCCAATATTTATTTTTTTATTTATTGGTGTTTAAGGTCACATATTTCTGCACAATGACTAACCATGATCGTGACAGTTTTACGGGTGGAGGAAGCTGGAGTACCCGGATAGAAGCACCGAGCAACGGCGAGCAACTGTCAGCTCCCCAACATACCAACTCCACACAAGCAGGGTTAGCATTGGTTGAAGACAGGTGCACCATCGACGTGCAGTACGCCTTAGGAGACAACGTCCCCGTGTCCCCACGTGGGCAATGGGGGTAAAGTGTCTTGCCCAAGGACACAACGCGGTTGCCGCAGGTGGGATTCGAACCGAGGACCTCTCGGCTTGCAGCCTGCACCTCTACCAACTGAGCCTCCGCGCTCCCAAATGCCAATACCGTCAATCTCTAACAACCGCTGTAACCCGTTGCTATAGTGGTTCGTACGGTGACAATAAATGTCGTGAACAATACGATTTTTGCTAGTGGACATGGGCATTTATAACCGACCTTTCAAACTCGCCCATTGTTTCTTGTTGTCGTTTATGACTTTCACGACATGTAAACCCTGCAGGTATTATTTTGCTGGACTGAAATCTAATTTATTGGATTGCCTGGAGAGTTATGCAGAAGCTACAAATCTACTAACTCTGTGTTAATTGGCTTTATAAATCGGGCTTAATTAGATTATAAACAGATTGATAATTCCGATAAACATATTTTCGTTTCGAGCTGTCCACTGCAATGATCCATATATAGACAGAACGCGATGTGTGTTTGAATCGGTGGGTGTTTTACATAACGAGTTGGAATGGCGTAGTCATATTTCGCGAGAGCCGTAGGCCGTAATAGCCACCAAATGATTAGGCGTGACTGGGCTATTGTCCATTCACGCCTAACCATTTGGTGGCTATTACTGTTAGTAAAAATATAAGTACAAATATGTGCAGATTTGCAAAACAGCTGGGAGAAAGGTTTTAAAAGAAGTTCGAAGCATGTCGAGGTGTACGAACATTTACCGAAATAAAGTTGATCCACAAAACGAGACGGCAACGGGACTGGGTTAGTGTTCTGGTTGGAAATGATTGGGTTTTTTAAAACTATTATCTCATTTTTGGCTACTTTTTTTGTGAACCGACTTTATTTTGCTTTGAACGTTTTCATTTTCACACTATGCGACAGACGGTCGATGGTTGTATAACGAAATTTGGAAAGTTTTCGAAGCGTAACTAAACGGTGCGGTAAAAAACTTCCGGCTTGTATATCACCCGTTGAATACAGGATCATTTATATCATAGCGGCGATTCCGTTGAATACAAGGGTTTAAAGTTTAATGGATGTGTAATATAATTCAAGGTTTTACGTTTTATTCTGACACCCACGAATTAGTTATTGTTTAGTTTATAAATTTCTCTGCAGTCTTGTTATGAGATTACGCATATAATTTTCGAAAATATTAGTTGTGATCTAGGGCTGCACGATATTTTAAACTGAATACCGGTATCGGTATTCAAAAAAATACCGCGGCATACCGGTATATCGAAACACTGTTCAGATACCTGGACATACGAACCACAATCGGGACTTGAGCTATCACAGTGGAACGAATTAGCATGCCTTACTGATGCAGTTCGAATAACTCTTTACCCAGCGCAGACAATATCAAAATTTATTATTTTAAATATTAGTTTATCGAATTTTCCCCAAAATTTCAACAAAACAATATCATCTGACCCCCTCATTGGAATGAGCTCGTCGAGCTCGTTCCAACGAGGAGGTCACATGATAATGGTTTTCTTGAATTTTTTGGGAAAAATATTTTTTCAGCTGCTGAATTTGTATATTACGCGGACGGATACGGTCGATTCGTTGCGTGAAAGGATAATATTATTCATTCGGGACTACAGTTAAAACCCAAGACATCTTGAAAATTAAATTGCGGGTAAATAAATAATGACGATAAACCGATATTTTTGTAATCGTGTCGGTATTCAATCGATACTGGGTTAAATACCGGTATGTATCGGTTTGTCGATATACCGCGCAGCCCTACTGTGGACGTGTAAAGAAACAGAATATTATTTGGCGAAAGATTCAAGATTCCTAGAATCGGATGAGTTGTTGGTGATGGGTGGGGGTTGGTGTTCGGTAGTCCCGAAGTTGCAAAGATTCCCTTAAGTGTCACATGGATTATTGTGAGCCGCCGTCAGCGAACGTTACATGAACACTGACGACACAATGAATACAGGAGTTGAAGAGGACGGCAATAATTTAATACAACAGAGCTATAGATAAATAAAGAAGATGAGTAGAGACGTTATAATTTAATACTACAGCTCTCTAAGGCTATAGTATTAAATTATTACTAACCTTCCATACAAATATAAAATGCATTTGTCTATTTAGTGTGTAAAGCAGGGGCTCCGAAAGCGGGGATGGAGGTGTTGTTTGTGTGTGGGGAAGCAGCTTCCCCTTGCCCAAGTCGATAATCATCAAACAAAGAAGCTACACAATCGACCTTCAGCGCAACAAGGCGCCATCTGCAATGCAAAAGCATTGCAGATGGCGCCTTGTTGCACTCAAAGGACGATATATATATATTACTAGCTTAACTTGACAAAGTCAGGATAAGCTATTGCCATCACGCGTGCGGAAGTCTGTTAGTCTGTGAGTCTGCTCCATTTTCATTTAGCACAGGCTACAGCACCCCGTAGTTCTTGTCCGATCGTCACGAAATTTTAAATGCAGTTTTGAGGTCATATCTAAATGAGGACGTCCCCTTTTAATCGCGATCGGTCAACCATGATGGCTGCCCGAGCCCAAAACCCGAAAACCTTTAGCACAGTCCACATGTCGTATTTAAGAATTGATTTCATTGTAACTTAGTACAATGACTCTGTATAATATCTGGATGAGAACATCCCCTTTTGGTCATGATCTGTCAACTATGCCGGCCGCCCAAGCCCGAAACCCAAAAACTTTTAGCACAGTCTACAGGTCATATTAATATGGAGGGATTTCATTGTAACTTGGTAGGATAACTCCGTAAGATGTCTTGATGAGAACTTCACCATTTGATCTCGATCTGTCAGCCCTGACGGCTGCCCAAGCCCAAAACCCGAAAACCTTTAGCACAGTCTACAATTTGTATTTATGGAGGGATTTCATTGTAACTTGGTAGGATGACTCCATGTAATGTCTAGATGAGAACATCCCTTTTGGTTGCGATAGATCAACTGTGACGTTGCAGGGGCTCGAAGCCCGAAAACCTTTATCACACTAGACAGGTCGTATTTATTATGGGATTTCATTATTTATTTATTTATTTATTTATTGGTGTTTAAGGTCACATACTTATGCCCAAAGGCTAATCGTGACCGTGACAGTTTTATGGGTGGAGGAAGCCGGAGTACCCGGAGAGAACCACCGAGCAACGACGAGCAGCTGTCAGCTCCCCAACATCGTAACTCTGAACTCTGCACCGCAGCACAGGCAGGGTTAGAGTGGTTGAAGACATGCGCACCATCGACGTGCAGTACGCCTCAGTACACAGCGTCATCGTGCCCCCATGTAGGCAATCGGGGTGAAGTGTCTTGCCCAAGGACACAACGCGGTTGCCGCAGGTGGGATTCGAACGGAGGACCTCTCGGCTTGCAGCCTGCACCTCTACCAACTGAGCCACCGCGCCCCCATGGGATTTCATTGTAACTTGGTAAGATGACTCCAGATAATGTCCAGATGAGAACATCCCATTTTGGTCGTGATCATTCAACCGTGACGGCTGCCCGAGCCCAAAGCCCGAAACCCTTTAGCACAGACTACAGGCCGTAGGTATGAAGGAATTTTATTGTAACTTGGTAGGATGACTCAGTATAGTGTCTAGATGAGGGCGTCCCCTTTTGGTTGCGATCAGTCAACCGGGATGGCTACACAGGCCCGAAGCCCGAAAACCTCCAGCACAGTCTACAGGCCGTAGTTATGAAGGGATTTTATTGTAACTTGATAGGATGACTCGTTTTGGAATAATTTCACTGTAACTTAGTAACTTTGGTTGACATACATTAACTGTGACTGTGACTGCCATGTTAGCGGCCCTCAATTCTTTATTTCTTCCGATTTTTAATCAACTTCTTGAAAAACAATGATGGTTTGTAACTTCTGCTAAAAAATAAAAAATGATGGTTTGTAACTTCTGCTAAAAATGATGGTTTGTAACTTCTGCTAAAAAATGATGGTTTGTTACTTTGCTCAAACATGATGGTTTGGAACTTCTGCTAGATAACAGGTTGTACTGTTTTATTGTTTTATTGTTATATACTACCAAATAAGGTCACTCCACAACAGTGACCAGTGACGTAGCTTGGGGGTGGGGGGGGGGGGGGCTGAGGGGGCACATCACCCACCCCACCCACCCAATAAAAAAATATATTTCAGGCATGCGCCCTTCCATGTTAATCCATATTGGGAACATCAGGCAAGAAATTTTAATATCTAACAATTTCTTTGATTCGGAGTCCCCCCGTGTCCATAATTTATAAGTTGTGAAAGCCATCAATAATTAGGCGGCATTGTGGCCTAATTATTGATACCCTTCACAACCCACGTCATATTATATATTATGGACACAAACGGACTCAAAGTCAAGGAAAAATATTTTTCCCGGAGGGGGGAGGGGGGGGGGGCAGACCCCCTCCAATGAGAGGGGCGCCCTCTCTTGTGCTCGCCCCCATATTGCCGCTGCGGAGCTCGGATGATGCAGCGAATCATATTCTGTATGCCCCTAGATATTACTCTTGCCCCCTAACTTTGATATCCTGGCTACACGCCTGTTCCACAAATAACGTTATTTCAGGGTTAAGTCTTAATAATTTTAAAAAACTTGGGAAATATGCCAGCAATTTGTTTGTGGTGGTACGTGGACCTAAGGGTTAATTAAAGAGAAAAACGTCAAACGCACATTACATTATGTGGATTCAAATAGATTTTTTTCAGTTAAGATCGGAAAGAGTATTGTGATTTTATAACGCGGAACACTCTCCAGGGACTAGGGGACGTTACTCTCTAGCCTTTATTGTAAACAGAGATTCCCCCCAACGCAGAAAAAACATGACAGTTAACTACCGTTTTTGTGTTCTCGTTGTCAGCTCCCTCGGGGTATTATACACGCATCAATAAAAAGGCACTTCACTTGAATGAAAGAAGAACACGGATCAGACGTTAATTAAACTTAAAGTTTATGTGAAATGGTTTTAACCAGACAATCTGAACTTGTTGTCAAGTTGGTGTTTTCGGATTCGTGAATCCATAAAACACTTCACCCCTAAAATTCCGAATTAACAACTGTTGATATTACTACCAAATGCAGGTAAGACAATCGATTTCATATTAATTATTCTTTTCATTAAGATTCTTTTATACATATTTAATACGAATTTCTTTTATGACTGCCGAGATTGTGCTTGGAGATTTTAACCATTCGCTGTCCGATACTAACAAATCAACATTTTTCGTCACTGATAATATCGCGAGGCTCTAGAATTTTCGTAAAAATATTCACAAGCAGCGGCGACGTCTGATTTTGTCTAAGGGGAAGGGGCTGGACAGGTTCTACTTCAGCGGAGGGGGGGGGGGGGGGTGTAGCGTTTGTGTGGGCCTTGTCTGGATTGGGAAGGCAGGGTGGGGGAATGGTTGTAGGCACGATAGAAGTTATTTTATTTTCCCTTTCTGATTTGTACAAAATTTTCACCATTATTTGATTTGAGAATACTATAGTATCCCGGGACGCTGGAAGCACGTGGGCAGAGGGGGCAGCTGTCCTCCCTGACTTGGGACCACGGGGGCGAGGGGGCAGATAATGCATTTCCCAGGTTGTCACTGAATTTTTTTTCAATGATTTATTTTCGAAGTAAAGCTAAAATACTCCCCAAATCCGCTCTGGGAGCTTTCAGAATTCAATGGGGGAGTTGAGGGAGTTTGGGATTAGGTGCCCCTCCCGATGGGAGGGACACTTCATCGCAAGCACCCCCATCTCGGGCCGTCGACACTTGCATGCTTCGGCATGTCATTGCGGGGATGCTAGGGCGAGTAAATGGCCTTTCCCGGGGTATGACCCCCCCCCTTGTCCTGAAGTGCTTCCAGCGCCCCTGATAGTACCGTGACCATAAAAACGGTATCCTTCGCGAGCAGATCGAGATTCGACAGTGACACACCTACACCAGTGGGTCGATGAGATTCCCCAAAAATAAAATTCGGCGAAATAAGGGCTGCATCAAGAAAAACAGATGAAAATAGCTTCTCAAAATCAATGCTCACATATATCTTTTTCGACGGAGGAGATTCTACACTGTTACGGAGAGGAAAGAGGATAAAGAATTTCGATCAGATCGCAACTTGGTCGCCACTCAGTTGAAATTATTCGTCCGCTTTAAAGTGTCGTTAAATCATAAATAAATAAATAAATAAATAAATAAATAAATAAATAAATTTATTTATTTATTTATTTATTTATTTATTTATTTATTTATTTATTTATTTATTTATTTATTTATTTATTTATTTATTTATTTATTTATGATTTTACGACACTTTAACAGCCAAGGTCATATCGTGTCTGTGACAGTTTTACGGGTGGAGTAAGCCGGACTACCTGGAGAGAACCACCGAGCAACGACGAGCAGCTGCCAGCTCCCCAACACCGTAACTTCGCACTGCATCACAGACTGGGTTAGATTGGTTGAAGGCATGCGCACCATCGACGTGCAGTACGCCTTAGTGCACGGCGTCATCGTGCCCTCATGTGGACAGTCGGAGTGAAATGCCTTGCCCAAGCAGACAACGCGGGAGTCCGAATCGATCGCTCAGACGGTCACCTATCCAAGGATTAACCGTGCTCGACGTTGCCTAACTTCGGTGAACTGACAAGAACCTGTTACCGCCATGCCATCGCGCCCCCTGTTTTTGTGATAAAAATACCGTATGATTCTTGACTTTTCAAATGAGCTAAGGAGCAATACAAGCTAATTCTCGAAAGCGCTTCTCTTTGCATGACTCCTCGACTCACACAGGATATTTTCCACAATCGGGAGTATTCCCTAGAATGAGATTCCGTAAAAAAGATTCCATCAGTTGGATGCCAAGCAGCCTTTTTAATCAAACCCTGCTTTAGAGAGTGATCTCCCTTGTCTGATACGAGACACATGTGATTCTTGACCAGTCTGTTGAGATGTACAAAACAACAGCAAGCGCATTTGCCCGAAACAACGACCGCTCAACGACGTTTAGATTTTTCTTGAAATCGGACGAATATTGGGCATGGTAGTATATTCTGGGTTGAACACTACCATGTTGGCAAAGACTGAAAAGAGAAAAATGCATAACAAGCATATTCTCAAAAGCATGACTTTTAGTATGACTCTTCGACGTCTCTGGGTGTTTAATTTGTCATTGTCACAGCTACCCTGATAATTTGATACCATTCTGTGTCAGCTCGGACAAACCTGTTAAGGCGTGTTTATTCAATGTCCAGTCGGTCCGAAATAAAGGTGACGATGTTCGCAGTGCGCTGGAAGACAACGACATATTGCTGAGCATGTTAACAGAAACTTTGTTAACTCCTAGCGACGATCTCCTCATACAAGAGCTTAAACAACCTGATAAATCATTTGATCACGTTCAGAGATTCGGTCGACGGGGCGGAGGGGCTGGAGTGCTATACGACAAAGCAATCAAAATAAAATTTGAACCAGTTTGTAAATTCAAATCTTTTCAGTCATTAGTGGGTTTACTCGAGCACGAATCCCGTACAATACGCATAATCCTAGTGTATAGACCTCCATATGGGAAAAAAACAAAGCCTCTGAGAATCCATTCGTGCCTGAATTCTCCGAGTTTCTTTCACCTCATGTGATTTCAAAAGGACCACTAATTGTAGCTGGTGACTTCAACTTCCACGTAGATGACCCCAATGACTCCTATGCCTCCAATTTCATGGACTGTATAAATACTATGGGACTGTATCAACACGTTAACAAGCCTACCCACAGGAAGGGTCATGTATTGGATCTTCTCATCACACGTGAGACTGACAAGCACATGCTAACTAACATTGAAGTCATCGATGTGGCACTAAGTGACCATCACCTTGTCTCATTCGACATTATGTTGCCCGTTTCACCATCACAACGAGCCAAAATTGCATACCGGAAATATAGACATATCGAGCCTGCTGAGTTAATGTCATCGGTATACCCAGTAACCAAAGAAATATCCCAATCTGACACTGAATCTTTAGTTGGAGAATTCAAGAAAATGTCAACGGAACTTATTGATAAATTTGCCCCACTTCAAACAAAGTCAGTGACTAAACGTCGGGTAGCTCCCTGGTTTACGGATGAAATCAGAGATGCCAAACAAAACCGTCGTACACTTGAATTGAATTGGAGGAAAACGAAATTAACAGTTCATCGTGAAATATATGTCCGCCAACGGAATCACGTGAACGAACTTGTGATAAATGCGAAGAAATTGTATTTTTCAGCTGTCGTGAATGACAACATACGACGTCCTCGTGTTCTCTCGGAAGTTATGGACAAATTATTGCACATGAAGGGTACTTCAATTCTACCAGATCGTAAATGTGACCTTGAGATTGCAGACAAGTTTGCTACATTCTTCCATGAAAAAATCGCAACCATACGATCTGGATTGGCCCAAAGCGTCCTCTGCCAGTCCGATGTTGTAAACACACAGAATAGACCTTTGGTGAACGTTGTAAACTTCCATTCATTCCTACCATTATCTGAGGGTGACATTTGTGCCCTGGTACGAAAATCGCCATCCAAACAATGCCCTTTAGATATCATTCCTACGAAGTTGCTAAAATCATGCCTACCTGCTTTTGTTCCTTGGTTGTTGGAAATCGTCAACACATCACTATCATCTGGAGTATTTCCATCGACCATGAAACAGGCTCTTGTTACCCCTCTTCTTAAAAAACCGTCACTTGATCCCGAAATTCTGAAAAACTACCGCCCTGTGTCCAACTTAAGTTTTGTTTCCAAGCTATTAGAACGTGCAGTGTCGAAACAGCTACGGGAACATCTGTCACAATGTTCGTTGTCAGAAGAATTCCAATCTGCCTATACGCCACTTAGTAGTACGGAAACAGCACTCCTGCGTGTCTAGAATGACATCTTGTTGTCTATGGACCGTAAGGAGGTTTCCTGTCTTGTTCTACTGGATTTAAGTGCCGCGTTTGACACCATTGACCACGCAGTGCTTCTTAATATCCTTATGACTAGAATAGGCATCAGTGGAACAGCACATGAGTGGTTTAAATCGTATCTTTCTGATCGGACACTAAGAGTAAATGTAAACGGTACCTATTCCACTGAGGTTCCATTAGAGTTTGGTGTACCACAGGGGTCCGTCCTTGGACCTCTGTTGTATGTTATATATGTCCTGCCATTGGGCGACATAATTCGTAAGCACGGACTTGACTTTCATTTTTATGCAGACGACACACAACTCTACATTCATTTTAGAGCCCACCAAGAGGTGTATGCAGTTCACTCGTTAGAACATTGTGTAGATGACATTAAGTCGTGGATGACGTTAAACTTTCTTAAGCTCAATCCCGACAAAACCGAAGTTATCTACATTGGATTACGTGGCCAGCTTTCGAAGCTGTCCCGTATTTATCCAAATTTTGATGGCAATCTGATCTCTCCGTCCACCATGGTGCGTAACCTCGGATTTTTCATGGATGCGACATTGTCTGCTGACTATCATGTCACACAGATGTGTCGGACATCATATTATCACTTACGAAACATCAGCACGGTGCGCATCGTGGTTGACGAGGATGTCGCCAAACAGTTTGTTCATGCGTTTGTCACCAGTCGCCTGGACTACTGCAATTCCTTAATGTACGGCTGTAAACGGTCCCTTCTACATAAGCTGCAGCTTGTCCAAAACTGTGCTGCCCGATTGATTCTTAAAAGGAGGAAATCGTGTCATATAACACCCTTACTGTACCATCTTCATTGGCTACCCATTGAAAAACGCATTGATTTCAAAATCATCGTAACTGTCTATAAATGTCTAAATGGATTGGCCTCTACATATCTCAGCAAATTACTTCAACGATACGTTCCCACACGATCTCTGAGATCCTCCTTCACAAATAATCTTTGTCACAAGACCAGTACCCTTGTAACTGCTGGAAATCGGGCCTTCTCCGTTGCCGGACCTCTTCTCTGGAACAATCTGCCTGATCACTTGAAATCACCACAAACATACCAGACCTTCAAAACTAACCTTAAGACGCACTTATTCGGTAAAACCTATACATAAATTGTCCTTCTAAATTTATGATTAACACAGAGCTGACTTTATTTATTTTTTAATTTTGTAAAGCCTGAGAGCACATTTGCGTGGAGTCATGGCTCTAAACTGTATTTATTATTATTATTATTATATCATAGGACGAAATTACATAACGGAGATTCCGAAGTTCGATTCCTGCACGATGTTTTTGTGTTAACCCTTGCTACACAGAGTTATCTCTCTTTTTGACACGAGACACGTTTGATTTATGAATACACGTGTGAACATTATGGCAGTTGCTTGACACAACAACTGCTCGTGCAGAAGTGAAATCAAACTGCAATGCGTAGTGGAATAATGACAGAAATGCGTAATGGGGTAGTTACATCACCATACAGTAGAGTAATTGACTTAATGACCTATGATGTAATCAGTGGCAGCTTCAACCACGTGATCAGTGACATCATTGACGATGTCAACAACGAAGCCATTAATGAAGTCATCATATGAATCGGCGAGAGATGTACGAGGAATATCAATAGCGCCACTGATGACATCACTGGAGACGTCATAGTCCGTGATGACGTCACTGTTGAAATGTTTTCAGTTTCACGGGGGTATAATCTATTTCAGGAGAACAGATGTTCAAGAATATCAATCCTCCGACACAAATTAGCGACCCTGACCAAGTTACATATAGAATATACCCATAGTAGCTTGGTGTACAAAATGTTCACCACTCGTGGTGAACATTTGGTACACCAAGCTACTTTGGCTATATTTTATTTATACCATGATCGTCAGATTATGAAGAGTCGCTATTATTTTTTCTCGATTTCACTGAGCAGCAGACGTACACACGTGCGAATCTGTTTTTGTTTAGATGGGCACCGGTGGGCAGTACTTCCGCTGTCAATTTTATCACCGAAATGAAATAGAAAAAAGAAACAGGGCTTTTTTCATTTTAATAATCATGGTTTAAAAATCCCACACAAGCATTTGACTGCACTGAGACCCATGTGCAAATAGACACATAAAATCACTGATTATAATTTTGACGCTGCGATTCGTTGCGTCAAAATATATTCATTGATTTTGTTTCATTTTAGACATTGGATTCAATTTAATCCTCACTGTCTTTGTTCGTCGGCAAGAGGGTCTTCACACTGTGTCTAAACTCCAAACCGAGAAGGAAATAGAGGATATCTACGTAGTTGTAGAAAATATCGAGAATTATCTCAGGAGTGTGGATCTGAATGTTTTATTTTGCACGAGCGCTAGCTTCAAAAATAATACTTTCGGGTCCACACGATATTCACTAAAACAGTGTAGATTTTCTTTTAATTATATGCTACGTGACATTTTACTACGCAATATTCATCCCAATTCGACAGCAAACAGTTTCAAGACAATAACAAAAAGCTGTTGATCGTTCCTTCAAGGCGACGTTCAAGGTGGCGTCATGCGACGAAGCGTAACGTCTTTTAGGAAGTACTGGAAAAATTCATCTTGTGGACCTGAAAATATTATTTTTCACTCGCTCAAGCGCTCTTGAAAAATAAAACTTTCAGGTCCACGCTCATGAGATAATTCCAGATACTGACCAAAATACAGTAGATTTTCTTTTTTATTATATGCTACGTGACATTTTATTGCATAATATTCAGCCCAATTCGACCCCAAATGCGTACGTTTCAAAATAATAACAAAGATCAGCTGATCGTTCCTTCAAGGCGCGTGATGCGGCGTAGCGTGACATCATTTAGAAAGCTACTGAGGGATATTCCTCAATATCCATCGAGTCAATGGATATCGAGAAATACCTTTTAGATAATTTGCGATAATTCACATGGCATATAATAAAAAAACATTAGGCCCAACAAAGTAGATCTTCTGTTTCTCAGGCCATTTTTTGTAAAACTGCATGCGGGCGGCCGGTTTTTTATTTTATTTTTTATTTTTGTTATTATTATATCTTTGCTATCAAAAATTTATGTTCTTGGTTTGTTTATGTTTTAGGCCTCATAATCTACAGAATAGCACGGGTGGTGGTGTATTTCTGCCCTTGAATGCAAGAAGGCTTTGCAATGCTAAAGCATTGCAAAGCCTTCTTGCACTCAAGGGTTCAATTTATCAATTTTATTAACATGGGCAAAATATCAGACATAACTCACATAAATTTTTTTTTTTTAAGTTTGCATTGGCTATAAAAAAGGGCATGCAGCAGCCAAAGGGACCATGCGGGAGGGCCTGAGAAACAGATTTTTAATTTTTTCAGGCCTTATTACTTTATTATATTGCTCACAACACTTGCGTTACGTCCAGTGTTTGGGAGCTCAAACGCACACATTTCCGTAAATCCCTCGCACCCGAAAAATTATTTAACGATCTTTGGGGCTAAGTTTGGATTACATGTTGACATGCACACATGACACAATACCTTTCTCTCAAGCATTTTGAAAAAAATGCAGATCCTCACTAGTTACACTATGCAGATGACAGGAATCGCACACTTTTATACTGATGGTGTCTGTCGGGCAATTTCATTAAGTCATCGGGCAAGAGATTGCTACTCCCTCCAATAGTTTGGGCAAGTTGCGGTCCTGAACGCACATTTACATTGCGACCGACATATCCCACCCATCTCAACCCCCCCCCCCCCCCCCCCCGCTATTGAACTCTTTCAATTCAAGTTATATTTATTAAGAAAAACAAAACAAATACAAAAACAAAACAAAAATAAACCAAAAAAAAAAAAAAAAAAAACCAAAGCAAAAAACAAAATAACCCCCCAGCTACTACAGTCAAAAAATAAGCTTATGGTTAGCTCTGCAAACACTAATCACAGTATATAACAAAAGGCAGTAAGGCCCTACGAAGCAGATCTTCTGTTTCTCAGGCAACATTTGTACAATTTCATGTGGGCTGACGGTTTTTTATTTTATTTTTTATTTTTGTAATTATTTCTTTGACAACAAAAGTTCATGTTCTTGGTTTGTTTTATGTTTTAGGCCTCATAATTTACAGAATAGCATGGGTGGTGGTGTATTTCGTCCCTTGAGTGCAAGAAGGCTTTGCAATGTTAAAGCATCCCAAAGCCTTGTTGCACTCAAGGGACAAATTTATTAGTTTTATTAACTTGGGTGAAATATCAGACATAAACCATTTAATTTTTATTTTTTTAAGTTTGCATTTGTTACAAAAAGAGAGCATGCGGCAGCCAAAAGGCCCATGCGGGAGACCTGAGAAACATATTTTTAACTTTTTTAGGCCTAAGCCTCCGGTTTTTATGACGCTGCGGTATGCACAGTTATATATGTCTGAAAATATCATTCTACATGCCAGGCGCGGAGGCATTTGGTGTGTGTGTGTGTGTGTGTGTGTGTGTGTGTGTGTGTTGGGGAGGGGGGGGGGGGGGCTCACGCTAAAACTGGATAGCATGGCGTTTATACACCCTCCCTCACACCCGCACATTAGAATTAATAAAAATATGCCTTTGTGAGGGAATTTGTCACTCAGAGTTTTTAGAAAACGTGGTATTGTTTATATTGGTCCCCGTGCTCAATGCTTACGCAAGATAAATCAGCCCTAGATGCCAAAGTTGGGAACAACATTGTTCCTTCGACCCCTCTGACCAACAGCCACTTACCCCCAACCCACCACAAACACGCACACATTTAATTTGTTTCGCCACGCCAGCCGCACAAGCATGTATCTTTGACAATGTGTATATCATCGATCCGTTTCTCATTACTGATCCAACTAGAAACGGGGGTTAAAACTTGATGCAAATAAATATCGGGAGACGAATATTGAACTTCCTCCAGTTAGCTTTTGTTGTTACGGTGCACGCACTGGCGTGTCAAAAAGTATCGTGCGATTGATTCTGAATGAACGTAAGGTATAGACTTCATATAACTCGACCGACGTGAAGTGGTATTTCAAAAGTGGATTCTTTGTTTCGAAATAGAAAAATGTGACATTGATGAAGCAAATATCTTTCTGTGCAGGTTTCAATGGATTACTCCAAGCGGGACTTGTGGTGATGTACCCTGACGCACTTTTCTCTGCACAACTTGTGTAAAAGTTCAAACAATTCATCGATTGGAGACACCGAGGGATTTTTACAGACAACAATATGGAAATCTTGGAAGATGGACAGAACAACAACACAGGCAAGTCATTTTTTCCGTCTGTAACAGTTTGTTACGCTCTGTTGTTTTTTAAGGGTAATCTTTATTTTGTATTTTTAGTATTCGCCCTCATGCGTTTTTCTAAACATGACCTCAATTTTTAGGAGTATTTATTCTTTGGGGATTTTTTGTTGTTGTAATGTAACCAAACAACGACATTTTTACATTTTCAGAATGCTAAATAATTTCCCCGAATGTTGAAGCTCAGTATACAATATATACAGTAGGGCTGTAACGTTGCGGATGCTCACGATGCGATACGAATCACGATTTTTTTTCCTCATGATGCGACATGGTAGCCTAAATATCAACCCTGGGAATTGATGCAAATAAAACAACAGATAATTTTGAGTGAGGCGAATCCAGAATGTCCAGGTTATTGCAACATAACAACATAAACACAACTCTTTCTTCTCTCTCTCTACTCTCTCTCTCTCTCTCTCTCTCCAGAGAGAGTGAGAGAGAGAGAGCAAGGGAAGAGAGAGAAAGCAAGGGAAGAGAGACGGGAAAAAGAGAGTGGGAGGGAGGAGAGAGTTGAGGGAGAGAGAGGGGGGAGAAAGAGAGAGAGATAGAGATGGGACAGGCAGACGGAGTGACAGACAGAGACAGAGACAGGCAGATAGACAAAGACAGACATAGAGAGAGAGAGAGAGAGAGAGAGAGAGAGAGAGAGAGAGAGAGAGAGAGAGAGAGAGAGATTTCATTGCTTAATATTTACCAGGCTTTTCAGAGATTTCATTGCTTAATATTTACCAGGCTTTTCAGAGTTCGAAATTCCAAGGCATTTAGGAGAAGTTCTGTTACTTTTTCAGACCTATCTAAAAATCACTTATATATAGTTATGGTATTCAGTATTAGTACATGAGTACAGGGCTGCAAAAGATGCATCGAATGGTTCAGATGAATGAATCGTGAATTGACTCGGCAGGAATGAATCGTGATGCATTGAAAACTCGATGTATCGTTGCACCTCTAATATTCAGTGCATCATAAAATATATATTTGTTTAACTATTTAACTATTTAAACTATTCAATCAACTATAAAATATATATATTTTACTCCAGTGCGAGGAGCTCGGTGGCTCTATAGTTACGGCATTGAACTTCAAACCGAAAGATCCACGGTTCGATGCCCCCAGGGCTAACTGCGTTGTGTGCTTGGGAAAGGCACTTCGTCCCGATAGCCCGCGTGGGGGTACTGTGTACTAAGGCATACTGCACGTCGTTGGCGCACTTGCCTTCAACCAATGCCAACCCCGCTTGTGTGGAGTTAATACATCAGGGAGTCTGGTAGTTGCTCGCCGTTCATCAGTGGTTCTGTCCGGGTACTCCGGCTTCCTCCACCCGTAAATTGTCTAACACGAGCCACCCTGGCTGTCGAAAGGTCGTTAAATCTCAATAAATAAATTTACTCCGGAGCATGGGTACGGTTACACGATAGAATGGATTTAGTTAAATTTAAGAATCTCAGCTACTGGATAAAATAGCTAATAGCGGATCAGGCAAACTAACCCTTTTCACACACTGATGTAGAAATATAAAAAATTCAACTTCCAAATTTTCCCATTATGCAAGTTATGCAACTCAGAATTTAATCCTTTACCCAAGGAATCGGCCGCATCCACCCGCGTAATATGCAAATTCAGCAGTTGAAAAAATATTATTTTCAAAAAATTTCAACAAAACCATATCATGCGACCCCTCGTTGGAACGAGCTCGTTCCAACGTGGGGTCACATGATATGGTTTTGTTGACATTTTTTGAAAAATTTCAAAAAATGGTATTTAAAATACTAAATTTTGATATCGGCTGCGTTGGGTAAAGGGTTAACCAATTCAGTCTTTTTTGACAAATGTCAATAAGCTCTGTCAAAAAAGACTGAATAGGTTAAATTCTAAGACGAATTATGCCAGCAATTTGATTCTAGAATTTTCTGTATTTTGACATCAGTGATCAGAGGGCTAACCTTGTATATTAGCATGCAGTGGCGGCGGAACCAGGGGGGCATAGGGGAGACGTGCCCCTCCACCTTTGTCCACAGACATGTTACGGGCTCACACAATGAGTTTCAAAACTGATGCATGCAAACGTATCAATATATCGACATTCCTGTAATATATTACATGCAAATCCAAATACATTTAGATGCGCATGGGCAAAGCATCACGCCTTTCGTCGCTTCGGTCCGTCTCTTCTACTTCAATCTTCTTCCAACCCGAAGGTTAGCCTTCGGGTTGGAAGATAGATGGAGAAGAAGAAATGGACCGGACAGTGACCAGACAGTGACCAGACCGCGACATCTCCATCTAAACGAGAGACTAGTGGTGAGTAATCGTACATTTGCCAATATACGACTGTACTGTAACATTTGTTCCCCTGGCCTGATCCACGATAGTCTTGGAAAGTTGTGCCCCTCCACCTCCATTGAACTTCCGCCACCACTGTATATCAAACGCCTGTACCGTATAGAATGAATTTTGGGCAAGCAAAGTCAGTCAGGGAGATGACAGAAAACTAATATATGAAGGTTATTATTATAACTGAAAGTGAAGGGAGGTCTTCATGAAGCGTGGAAGGGGGGTCAACTGGAAAAATTCCAGTTGTACCCATCATTCTTGCCTGAAAGCGAGGACCGCAGATGATTGAGAGGACTCCATCGATAAACTCTCAAAATTGCCCGCTGCAGTAAGTTGTAAAAATGCCCTAAGTAAAATTTAAACCCATATTTCCATGTTGATAATTCTTGGCATCACGTCTTGGGGCGCTCCCCCCCCCCCCCCCCTAGACCTTTCAAGGAATTGATGTGAAGTCTCGGAATTATCAATAACAACAAAAAATGAAACAAATTTTCTTGACGACAAAAGTGCGTTACAAACCTGACCAACACGGGTGAATTTGTGCATGCCAAGCGAAAGTTGGCTGGCATTGAGTAGTCAACACTATTTATTTATTTATTTATTTATTTATTTATTTATTTATTTATTTATTTATTTATTTATTTGAGTTTAACTGCACTTTCAAATCCGGGTCCATATCCTGTCCTGAGAGTTTTATCGGAGGAGGGAGCTGGGCACACGCGGAGAATCTCTCCAACCAACTAAACTCACACAGACAGGGTTCACATCCGTTGATGGCATGAATGTGTACATCAACGTTTAGTACGACCTAGCACACTGCGCCCCCGTACTTCCACTTGGACAATTGGGATTATCCCTTTCAATACGGTGTGCATAAATTTTTGCGTGAAGAAAAAACTGGTAGCGGACGAGCAGACGATATAAAGAGCTAAACATTTGAAACGAGGCCCGATAATAATTTAATCCAATTATTTATTTATTGGTGTTTAAGGTCACATACTTATGCACAATGGCTAATCGTGACCGTGACAGTTTTACGGTTGGAGGAAGCCGGAGTACCCGGAGAGAACCACCGAGCAACGACGAGCAGCTGTCAGCTCCCCAACATCGTAACTCTGAACTCTACACCGCAGCACAGGCAGGGTTAGATTGGTTGAAGACATGCGCACCATCGACGTGCAGTACGCCTTAGTACACAGCGTCATCGTGCCCCCATGTAGGCAATCGGGGTGAAGTGTCTTGCCCAAGGACACAACGCGGTTGCCGCAGGTGGGATTCGAACCGAGGACCTCTCGGCTTGCAGCCTACACCTCTACCAACTGAGCCACCGCGCCCCCATTTAATCCAATAGCTCGACAGTGCTGTTGGTTTGAATTATTACTGAACCACCCAGAAAACCAGGATGGTTTCGTCCATTTCGCCATTGACAGTATTGACTGAAATGATACCTCCCATCGCGCCAGTGTTGAAAGGGTTAAGAGCCTTATCTAAGGACTCAACACAGATGACGCGGATGAGGATCGATCCTACGATCTGTCCAACACTCTAACCAATTAGTCTGCTCGCAACACGGTAGGGTCATACAGTACTTGGAGAGTGGATTGTAACTACATCACCCGCGGAGTGGAGTCATCACCCAAATTATAACTTTCAAATTTTGTATATATTGATTAAAACACAAGCAATGTTTCAGTCAATGGACCTCCGGGTTTAACCCGGAGGCCCATTGGCTGAAACTTTGCTTGTGGTTGTTATGCTTTGCAAAAAAAATTGCAATTATAGCTTGGGTGGAATCTCCACTCTGCGGGTGATTTAGTGATAATACACTCTCCACGTTCTGTAACTAGAGGAGAGGATCGGTAATAATTTAAAACTATAGCCCAAAAGGGCAGTAGTATTGAATTATTACTGAATCTCCCCACAAAGGCAATATAGACTCGTCCATTCGTTGATTACAGTTGGATATAAGACAATAACACTCAGTGCGTAGGGGTTGAAAGAGTTAATCTGCTGCTGATGAACGGGTGTTTGTGCAGAGTTTTCGCCTTATTGGGAAAACATTTGCACTGAATATATATTGTTCCTCCTGAGAACCCGGCAAGTGGGCAGTGATTCTTTACTACAAGGGGCCAGTTTTGCCTCACTGGTGATACAGGACCACGCAACCATGGTTATTGTTCATAAGGATGTTTGCAATAGAGCTTTGGAAGTTCAGATGCAAATATTAACACCAAGTGGCGAAGGGGCTAACTGGGACGGAAATACATAATTTAGTAAATATATATATCTGTATTGGCCTCCGACAGTACACGGCAATTAGTCTACTTTTCAACTCGTTTCCGCCAAAAGATTTTGTTTGACACCCATTCGAGCGTATACTTTATACCTTTCAATTTAGGAGAAACCACAACTTGGTATGGATTCCACACCCTACAATTATTTGGGTTAAAAATCAACTCAAACCACCTGGGTTGATTGAATATGAACCCAAAGGGGTTCATATTCACTCAACTCAGTTGATTTGTTTAATTTTTAACCCACCTAATATTAGTGTGCACTCATCTACCTGTGTTTTTTTTGTTTGTTTTATTTTTAGTGGGGTTTAACGACACTTTCGACATCCAGGGTCACCTGGTGTCGGACAGTTTCACGGGTGGTGGAAGTTGCAGTACCCGGAGAGAACCACCGAGCAGCGGCGAGCAACCGTCCGACTCCCCAACGTACTAACTCCACACATGCAGGGTTAGCATTGGTTGAAGACAAGTGCACGATCGACGTGCAGGGCGCCTTAGTACATAGCGCTACTTTGCCTCCGCGGGGGCGATCGGGATTAAGTGCCTTCCCCAAGGACACAACGCAGTTACCACTGGCGGGGATCGAACCGTCGACCTTTCGGTTTGAAGTCCAATGCCGTAACCACTGAGCCACTGCGCGCACCCATGGACCTGTTAAATAAAATGGCCTCCCGTTTCCCAAACGTTTTTCGTTTGGCGTCCACTCAGAGTCCAAGTCAGAAGCTCAATTTTCTTCAACTGATCTTTAATTCTTTATATTATCAAAAGGCCAGTCATTGGATTTCGAGCGCTTGCTATGAATAACTTTCGCTATCTTTTCCATTTACCATCATCATTCCTTATTGACCAGTCAGTGTGTGCACAGTTCTGGTCGTGATAAATGATGGAGCGTTGGGAAACAAGGTTGCTGAATGTTCAGTACGTCCAGGCACTAATATTGTCCCTCGTGGATGAGGGTGTGAGATGGGGAAATGTCACCCGAGGGCAAAATATTTGGGCCAGACACGAGGCTTGCCTCGTGTCTGGCCCAAATATCTTGTTCCGAAGGTGAGATTTCCCCATTTCACACCCGCCAGCATCAGGGATAATTTTTCTCCCCCCCCCCCCCCACCCCACCAAAACAGTCTGACGTCATCAAAAGTAATTCAGGGGCACGTGCAGCTATATCGAACAATTTTGTTGTCCATTTCTTTAAAAAAAACGATTTGCTTATCGGAAAGAGTGCACAAAAGTTATGTACATACCACAGGTATATACCACAAAATTAAACCCTAACGCCGGCAAGACAGGGTTTAAAGATTTGTAGCGAAATGAACATTGACACATTCCGATGACGTCATATTATGAATTCCGCAATATATTCGCATATCTTTTCGACGGGAATTTCGTGCAACTCGCTCCACTCATAATGGCGCTCATCCCAAAATCCATATAAAAGGTCAAGTGTCCTCTTTAATTTGGCGATGTGTGTTTTTATTTCTATTTTCTTTGACAAACGTTCGTCGTCTGCTAATATTTCCGAAACGTGACACCATGTGGTTTGTTTACAGGAGAACGTGTGATGATTGAGTTAAACACAAGACGCCGAATGGAATGGTTTAACGCGCCGAAGGCGCGCAGGGACGGTATGGGGAACAAGCCCCTTTCGACTCTCATTGGCTGTAAATGATTAAATTCCACATGTCTATTCGTGTTGAAAGAGGAACAAGTTGTGATGATTGAAGAGTCCTGCGCTCATTAAATATGCTAATAAGCCAGTATAGATTGGTCACGTGGGTGGGGTGAGATACCTATCACGTGGGTGGGGTGAGATAGGCATATCTCTCCCAGCTGTCTCACACGACTTTATACATGCCTCTGTACCTTAGTGGTGGGAGAAATGGCCAGACCAAATAAAGTGGGAGTGTGTGAAACAACTTTTTTCTGCTGCCGATTGCAGCTAAAAAGAATTTTATCCCTCCACTTCAATTTACCTCATTTTTGGGTTAAGATTGCCTATTCCCCGTAGGTTAATAACCAAGGTCTTCCTCGAGAATCAAATTAACCTTTCGTGTCAATTGCGGCACAACGGGAATTCTTTGAAGAAAGCTCAAGCGCCTGTAATTAGAGGGAGAACCATATTTTATCCCCCACTTCTTTATTTCACCTCGTGGTGGGTTAAGATTGTATATTCCCCACATGTGAAGGTCCCGGATGTTAGCTGTGAAAAATATTAACTTTTCATTCCAATTAGTGCACCCTGGGTACTTGGTGAAAGCTTCAGTACCTGAAAATTGAGGAATAACCAAAGGAAAATGACATAAGAAATATGAGGATGAGAGTGCGTAATCCTAGTTTTAGGGATTTCAGGCGTGAATGTATAAAAGGTTGACACTTTTTAGGAAAGTTTGGTACGAGCCCCAAACCCCCACTCCCAATCCACCCCTCGTGACTACGCCGCTGAGTACACCAGGTGTCTGATCGATAAGTCAGTTTAGAGCCATGACACTTTGTGTCATTGAACCAGATACTGCGCAAAGGTTGCGTACGTTTTGTTGGGAGTCGCGACCTTATCTTTCTGATATTAGATATTTTTTTTTTTATTTCAACAGTATAAACATAAACATTACAAGTATGATTCAAAGTTGTACAAACATCACTTATCTGTTTACACCGTAGGGAGATTACATAACCAGATTGATTGTCTACCTGTAATCCCCCCAAATATACAATTCTACATCCAGCATCGCATGGTGTTTACAACTTGTATTGGTATTACCAATTAAGCCCCAGAGTAGAGTTCACAACTTGGTGACTGAATCATATTTTCCCAATATGACGAGGGTACCAGAACGAAGTTATGTCAAACGTGTTTATAATATCACTAATTATTTTATCTAGGCCTATGGGTCCTAATATCGTTGCGGCAGTCGGGACAGTAGGGATTGTCGCACTGCACATCTTCATTATAATTAGTTAATAATTTGTCCGTTAAGGCCTTTTTAAACTGATTTCTATTGGTTATTTGCCTAATGGAATCATCCAGCTTATTCAAAATTTTTGGAAACGCGTATATGGGTAGCTTGTCCAAAGTTTTTATTCGAGACCTACTAACATGTAACATGTTAGTCTGTCTTGTTGTCATGTGTTGATGATCTGCGCGCACAGTAAAGAAATCAGCGAAAGATTCGGGAAGTATGCCATTTTTCCAGTCGAAAACAAAGAGACATGCGTGCAGCGTGAATAAGTCTGTGACTTTCAAAATCTTGATCCCGGAAAATAATGGATCCGTATGAGAATTATATTTTTAATTGTTGATGATACGGATAGAGCGCTTCTGTACTTTCAGAAGTTTGTTAACCCCTCTAGAATTTCCCCATATGTGGATACCATAGAGGAGATGACACTGGACAAGTGCGTGATACAGAGTTTTCAGAACAGAGTGAGGCAAGGTTTTTTTTTACTCTGTTCAACGAGTAATTCGCCCAAGATATTTTAGAACAAATTTTTGAAATATGAGTGTCATAGGATAGATTTTCGTCGATATAGATGCCAAGAAACTTTAGGGATTTTTCTTCTTCGAGAGGTCCGACACGAGAGATATTTTTATCATCAATACAGACATTCATCTGTTTATGGGAGTTTCTCCGTGTAGAAGGGTTAATTATCATATATTTTGTTTTATTGGTGTTAAGTGCAAGCTGATTAGCTGAACACCAATCATATAGTTTTGTTAGTTCATTATTGAAATACTCTTCTGGATACTCATGGGATATCGAGTCATGTGCCGTCGTATCATCGGCAAACGAAAGAACCTTCAACGACGTTGACTCAGCTATATCGTTTATGTATAACAAGAATAGAACAGGACCGAGTATTGAACCCTGAGGAACGCCACAGGTGACAGAGGCAGCATCAGACTTTTGTTTACCATAAGTCACGTATTGTGATTGCCCCGTCAGGTAATTTCTAAACCAATTGTTACATATTCCCCTGAAGCCGTATTTTTCCAGTTTGGTCAACAAGATTTCGTGGTTTATTGTGTCGAATGCTTTAGATAAATCAAGAAAGGCTGCTAAGGTTACGTTCTTACTATCTCTGTTGCTTTCGAGTCCAACGCTTTTTAGTAGTTGCAATACAGTGTGTACGGTTGAGTGTTTTTTCCTAAAACCGTATTGGTTTTGATACAAAATATCGAACTTATTTAGGAATTTCACAATCCTATTACAGATAAGTTTTTCCAATACTTTGGAAAATACGGGTAAAATACTTATGGGTCTGTAATTGTTGAAACAGTGTTCGTTGCCAGTTTTAAAGATGGGGATTACTTTTGCTACTTTCATTTTACCCGGAATTATGCCTTTGGTAAATGAGTTGTTGATAACGTGAGTTAACGGTGTGGCTACACAGTCTATGGTCAGTTCCGATTAAAGTAAATTAGTTCTTAGCATCGGTCGGTAATTAATGTCAGAAATTTTATGGGGTCGACAACACAGAGATAGTTCATACACTATTTATGGCACGCTTGCCTGCAATTAATCTAACCTAGACCTAAACCCAATTTTGGCGGTGTCGCTAAATTGAAAAGATTGTCAAATTCATGTCAGACACGAATCCCCAGGATCGTAAGGATTGAGACGGGGTGGAGGTGAGGTGGAGGTGGGGTGGGAGGGGGGGGGGGGGGGTGACCATGACATGAATTTGCCCAACGGTTCCCAAGTACACGCACAGGTGTGTTTAGTTAGCTTTTCGGACAAAGAGTCTACAATTATCGTAAATAGTCACTGTCGTGGTAAAAGGAGTGACAGATTGCTACGGTTTTACCACGTCATCGGGGCGTAGCTAGGATTTACTGTTGAGGGCAGCCATAATTTTTTGGGGATGCTAGGTCGATATATACCACAGGCATACCCGATGTCCGTAGGCCTGTGATGGGTGGATATGGTCCTCCGATTGGCGGGGGTTCGGGGGAAGCTCCCCGAAACCCCACCAATGGGAGGGTCACCCCCACCCCTACCTCAGGCCTACGGTTTATCCTTCCCCTTGGATTCGGGGGCTCCCCGAGAAAAGTTTGAACATTCAATGCCTTGAGAGTGAATCTGGGGCCCCTCTGGTGATTCAATTTTCCCATTTGCGTGGAGGGGGTGCACTGAAGTTTAAGGGGGGAGGGGGGACCATGGCCATGCACGACATTGCCAATTGGCCTGGCTATTTCTTTCCTAGCCCGATTCATATATCAGAAAGCTAACAACCATCTGTGATAGTTTTCTGCGAACATGCGAACTACTGGACAGAAGAATATTCTGCCAGTACACGTCAATATAGACATGCCTTGATGATGTAGTTCTAATATTTGATCACTCGAGACATCACAGTCGGAACAAACCAAGTTTACACCCCCCCTCCCCCCCCCCCCCCCCCCATCCAGTTAGTGATCTTCGCGACACACCTGTTAGCAAATGAAACAAACTCAGTTATACTGAACGCTGTCATTTGAATGGAATTTGTCTGGTGGTTTGACAAATCACTTTTAGTTAATTTTCACAAGTTCTTTTGCACATGTTTAATTAATCATCTGCACGCAGATGTCAAAATGGAAAAGTTTTCTCCAACAAATATTTCCCATAACGCAGTTTGATATTTAACCAAATATACCTTGTTTGGCAGAGCTCGACGAGCTCTGTCAAACAAGATATAATTGGTTAAATTCATAGTTAAACAAGAGAAAAGCGCAGTGATTGGAGCAAATTCTGTTGCACTATCAGAATGTTGGATGTTAACCCTTTACCTAACGTAACGGTAAAAAACGGCCAGCGCTATTCTCAAAAATCGCCAATTAATTTTCATTATTTTTTTCATTTTTTGTCTCAAAAACATATGTTATGACCCCTCGTTGGAACGAGCTCGTCGAGCTCGTTCCAACGAGGGGCCATAACCTATGTTTTTGAGACAAAAAATGAAAAAGATTAGTTATTCAAGAATTTTTTTTGCAAGTGTCGTCTGCTTTTCATGTTTGGTAAAGGGTTAAGGGCGATATCACTTAGCAACACATTACAGAAAATACATGTCATGCAGTGTTAAGACTTTATATGTTGGAACTTCAACAGGAAGCCCTCAACAGGACCTAATTAAATAGTACAGAAGCATGGCAACATCTGGACTCTTCGAGAATTTCTTAACCTGAAATAACCTATTGATACAACCCAGTGTGATAATTCATTGTTTTGATGATTCCATGCCAATAGGTTGAAATACAAAACCGTGTGGATAGTACATTCTGTATTGTATCATTCATACTTTCTGTCTATCATTGTCTTTCTTACCCTTTATATGGGTGATATAAATGGTATCTTTAATTCATTCAATTAGAAATATTCAGGGCAGTGTAACGGCTCATCTTTTTTCCCCAACTAGTAAGACAGTGGTACCATAGCTTATCGATGGATGAATTTCGCATTGTGTCCATTGTGGGTTAACCCGATGTGTCCGTCTGGGAGCTGCAGTTTTCATGCTGATATCCATACTAACTACCCTGCCTTCTTGTACAAACACCTAAATAATCTTTCTGATCACATTTACACAATCATATTACAGAAAACGTTATGAGGATAAAAGTTACAGCGTCTGGAAAACGCATTTTTGAGGCAATGACTAACTCGTCCACCTCGATTCTGTGTATGAAAAAAAAACTGCAGACTCTCCTATTCAAATAATAATTTCTTGACCTTTGCCTGTTGCTGGAATCGAGTTCTTACCATGCGTACCTAATATGCGGGTTACGAAGTTTTTTTCTTGAGAAATCAGCGCACCGCTACCTAACTGGAAAGCAGTCTCTGTGGCCGTGGTATATATTAACCCATGCTGGTTCAACATATGAAGCAAGCGTGTTACACAAATATTGCATGCGGTTGTTGATTTTTTTTTGTAAAATGATTT
Organism: Pictodentalium vernedei; assembly: GCA_031216915.1. Classification (NCBI taxonomy): domain Eukaryota; kingdom Metazoa; phylum Mollusca; class Scaphopoda; order Dentaliida; family Dentaliidae; genus Pictodentalium; species Pictodentalium vernedei. The sequence goes on from CM062288.1 coordinate 280,604,438, forward strand.
ATCGCTGATCTCCGTGTTGCCGCGACCTTTTTCAAACGAGAACTGAGAAGGGAATCGATCTCCACGTCGTGCGGTCAGAGCAAGCGCACCGAAAGCCTACAGCTTGAAATTATAAAACTTGAATCCGGGAAGTCTACAGGCGTCAACATTTTCACAAAATTTCTAGACTGAACACCTTTTGTTCCAATAAGACTAATATCCTAGTTCTCTGAATCCTAGTTCTCTGATTGGACGGGAGCTCGCGTAGTTTTTCCATTTTCACGGCTTGAGTAGCATATGTTCCAATAAGAGTAACATCCTCGCCCTCTGACTGGATGAGAGCTTGCTTAGTTTCTTTCATGTTTACGGCTCCAGTAGCAAATGTTACCGTCTGACGCCACAACGCGAAGTATTTGAAATGACGTCGAATGAACGGTCGCGCGTCACGGCTTGTGGAGTATATGAATTTTCGGACCCTTTTAGGTAATTTTACTTGATGTGGGACTGTTCCCTGTCGCATGGCATACTCCCGCTGAATCAAACCTTCCCGCAGAACAACACCCAATATATTACAGGTCGTTCAACTTCATAGCAACCACGTGCCACCATCGAAACCGAGATGGCGACAATATTGGCTGAGCATGCACATACACGTATCACCGTGGTAATGGTGTATCACAACATGGCTGTCCCATGCTGGTTACGATGACAATGCCAAATGACGTCACTACCACGTGACTGTTAACGCCACATGAGATCTCGCCAATGATATCCCACAAATCTGGCGAGTCCGGGTGCATGATATACTCTTAGAGAGAGAGAGAGAGACAGCCAACCAACATCAATATATTTTTTCACTACAATGCCACCACCAGAGAATTAGAATTCCTACACCTCGGTCTGTTGTACTGTTTAGTGGTAAATTCACTAAACGGGTGTTAAAATCTTGAAGTTAGAAAGATTAACATGTAAAGTTTAGTGAGTTCATCCGGATATGTGTTTTAATGTACCCGAAGTAGGTCGAGTATTGGTTGGAGTAATTATTACCAACACACTCAAGATGTTGATTTTTCACTTCCTGTATCGTGTATTCTCACCTTCATCATTTTTATGACTACAAGTTATCATTTTTTGTAGAAAGTTTGTTATTTGATAGTTGTGTGGACTAATCGATGAGGACGCGAGCATTAAAGGGGGTGTCAAACACATGAA